>CM055892.1:27238253-27540753 GCA_029582165.1 Portulaca oleracea
CCTCGCTTGAATGATGATCGGTGGGGACTTTTGCTCCTCCACTTCAATGGGTTTCTTGAGAATCGATCTTCAAACTCCAATAAATACTCAATCTTCAACTAAGGATGAATGTGGATGGATGTGTGGAATGATTATTCTCCTTCTACTCGGCCGAAAATCAGAATAATATAGGCAAATATCAACTTAAAACCGCCGAAAATGAAAAGACAGGAGAGACACGGACCGTGCCAGGGTAGGCACGGACCGTGCCCCATGTGACACGGACCGTGCTCCCTGTGACACGGACCGTGTCAGCTTCCTTGTTGAATTTTCTCACTCTCTGGCCATAGACACGACCCGTGCTCTTCCTGGGGGCACCCGTGTCACTGCTTTCTCGAGCCTAGGAGTACTTTGGGCCATTGTTTGGGCCTTGGGCGATCCAACACCTCACTTCTTGGTCCTTTAAGCTCATAACTTGGATCTACACTTGCTTTTTGGGCTCGGTTTACATCGGTTCTTCACAAATTCCCTACAAAACTCACCAAACTCCAAACCAAGCGTAATATGGGAAATTCGGGTATAAAATAACACAATCAAATCAAATATTTCCCAAATTCCAATCAAAACAACCAAGTATTCATATATACAAGAAGCACTTATCAAAATCCCCCATGCTTAGTCTTTGCTTGTCCCTAAGCAAGTCTAAACTCAAAAGAAAAGGCAAACAAAGAAAAGAAAATAAAAGAAAACGGGACAAAAAGACTCAAAGAACTCAAAGCAAAAATTAAAAGAAAACTCAAAAGTAAAAATAATAAAACGAAAATCTTATTTAATTACAACTCATAAGGATGGCAAAGATAGAACATTCAATCAACCCAATCTAATCTAAAGTACAGCCCGAGAGTGAAAAAGAAGCCAATTTACACAAGTAAATGAAGACAAATTATTCAAGAATGGTACTCATCAAGTTCAACCAGTCCCCCTTAATCACTGAATGAGATAAGAAAGCACATGTTAAGCATGAAACTAGGTATGAATGAAGAGCAAACTCACTTTCTGGGAATGTGGAAACACTCCTCTCATGTGTTTAATATAAAAAAAATCATTGAAAGTTCGCTCAAATACTCAAACCAAAGTCACAACCAATCACGTACTTGCTAAGAATCTCAACTCTCCACCGTAATTTGCAAAGCAACAATGACAATCAAGAGGACTTTCAAGGGTTGTAACGGGGCTAGGGTTAAGGGTAAGGAGTGGTAATATTTGGGAATCGTGGAGCTAAAAGTCAAAGCTTGAAATTATTTCGCACCAATTCGACATACATATACCCTCACCACTTAAAATCAATCAAATTCAACCCCACAAACAATTGGAAACTTGCCTCAAAACAAAAGAAACACAATGTCAAACACTTTATTCTCTTTTTCTTCTTTTTTCCGGAATTCTCCGATTATTTTCTTTTTCACTTTTTCTGTTTTTTTCTTCTGATTTTTTTCCTTTTTTTTCTTTCTTCTTGAATGAAACATACACACTTATAAACAACACACACTAGGCAAGCTACCAATTCCAACCAACAACCTCAATGCACATAATTGGGGAATCAAATCAATATTTACAACTCAACCCAATCCCCATCACAAACCAAACCACCAAAGTAACCACAAACAACCCAACTTCATACTCAACACATTTCAAGCAATGGCTTAAGGGTAGGAAATATATAATCGGCCAAGGCTCATAATGTGGGTTCAAGAAAAGAAAAAGTCAAGGCAAGAAAGGGCTAACTAAGGATATTCTGATGTAAATGGGTGGTCAAGGCTTGCGGGTTCAAATCCTAATGCCTCTATCATCTTGTCAATGTACAACGCATAGCAATTTCAAGGAGATGCAAAGCAAATGAAGGAGGATGCAACAATGGTGAGTCACTCATGGAAATAAAACTAATAAAAATGATTAGTCTTTTCTTTTAGGCTTATGTGGACTCACGGGTAGCGCTCAACAATCATTACCTAGTTTAAAAAGATATGCATATGCACAACTCACTCTTACAATAGAAACAAAGGCAATCGGTCTTACTATCCTAGCACACAATTCTCACAACAATTAGCTTCACAACTCATGTCAATTCACAGTCTTTCACAAACGAGCTATACAAGATCAAATCAAGTCAAAAGAAAACTATCTCGCCAAATCCTATAACAAACAGTTTTTTTTTTAATTTTCTGATTTTTTTCAATTTTTTTTAAAAAATTTTTACAAGCCTCAAAATGAAAATAAGAAAATAAGAAAACGAAAACAACCTACAAAAAGAAGAAATTAAAAACTACAAGAAAATCTAGAAAACAAAGAAAATAAAATCAAAACAAAAGAAAAGAAAAAGACTCAAAACAAGTTAAAAATCAAAAATAAAAACGACTCAAAACACACATATCCACAAAAAGTTTACACAAATCCCCCCATGCTTGAACCGAGCATTGTCCGCAATGCGAAACATCACCCGAGAAGCAAAGGAAGAAAACACAAATCTAGAAGAATCAAAAATAAAAAGAAGAAAAATAAGGAAAAATTTTAGAAAATCCTAAAAAAAATAAAATAAAATCGAAAAAGCTTGGGTTGCCTCCCAAGAAGCGCTTGTTTAATGTCCTAAGCTGGACAAGGTACCTCTCAACCCGGTGAATAGTCCATAACTCCATAGCCAAGGGCTTTTGGAGCTTCACATTGCATAGTACCTCCAAACATCTTCAAATTGACCCCACAGCTTGGGTCAAACTCACCACCTCCTTCAAAAATGGAGGGATCTCCATCATCAAACCTGAAAATCTCATCCAATGTACCCTTGTTAATAGCATAAGGCACGTTCTTGATGATGTTAGGTGGGAACAAAATTTCTTTTATTCCCACCCTTGCATCGCCAAGTTCATGGCCTTTATCAATAAATAAACCACAAGAATTTGCAACAAAATGGTCACGAGATTTCTCAAGCTTTTCACTCTCCACTACATGCACACCATCATCTTTCTTTTCACAAATCAAACCATCAACATTCTTATCCTTCTCACCAAATACATCAACACCAAAGCAAGGGGAAACGCCACGTGGCAAAACATCACGAAATAAAACAAACTCAAGTTTATGTTCCCCTATCCTAAACTTCATCTTCCCACATTGTACATCTATGACACACCCTACGGTAGCAAGAAAAGGTCTCCCCAAAATGATTTGGGTACGGGAATCTTCGGGCATATCAAGGATGACAAAATCAATCGGCACATAACAATCACCCACCTTAAGGGGAAAATCCTCCAAAATACCCTTAGGGTACTTGATAGAACGATCCGCCATTTGCAATGACATGGTAGTTGGTCTCAACTCTCCTAGGTTCAACCGTTCATACAAAGAATAGGGCATTAAGCTTACACTAGAACCCACATCACACAAAGCTCGGTCAACGGTTAAGCTACCTAGGCCACATGGAATACTAAAGCTTCCCGGGTCCTTAAGCTTAGGAGTAAGCTTGTTAAGAACTACAGAACTACATTCTTCAGTCAAAGCAACTTCCTCAATTTCATCAATTTTCCTCTTTTTAGAGAGGATTTCTTTCAAAAACTTTGCGTACAAAGGCATTTGAGATAAAACATCCAAAAACGGCACATTCACATTCAATTGCTTTAACATATTAAAGAACTTGCCGAATTTTGCATCAAATTTAGCCTTAGCATATCTTTGAGGAAAGGGTAACGGTGGTTTGTAAACTCTAGGTGGAGATGAAGGTCGGGTTTCGGTGTTCTCTTTTGAATGCTCACTCTCAAGGTCTTTCTCTCTTTGAAAACCAACAACATTTTCACTGGGCTTCTCAATCTCTTTCTCAACCACTACTCCCCCATGCTTAGCATTTGGCACGCTAGGTCCCTCATATTGTGTCCCACTCCTCAAAATAATGGCATTACATTGCTCCTTAGGGTTAGGTTCGGGCTTTCCGGGAAGCATTCCCGGAGGGGTAGTGGAGGTACCAGCTTGAATGGCAATTTGATTCTCAAGCATTTGAGTGTGGGTGCTCATAAGGTCAACTTTAGTAGCTAAGGCCTTAATCACCTCATCTTGTCTTTGTTGATGCTCAAGTTGCCGTTGTTGATGATGTTGTTGAGACAACATCAAAGCTTGTATCATAGCCTCTAGGTTAGGCTTTTGGGGAGCTTGTGGTGGAGGTGCTTGGGGTTGTCTTTGTCCTTGGGGTTGACCCATTTGGTTATTATTCCGGTAAGAAAAGTTCGGGTGAAAACTAAAACCGGGATTGTAAGTATTGGAAAAAGGGTCAAAGTTTTGCCTATTAGAAGGGTTACCAACATAGTTAACCACTTCGGTCGATTCATTGCTAACCAACCCACTAGGACAATTCAAGGTCTCATGCTCATATGATTGACACGACGCACATGGTTGGGGAGGGGGAGCATTCACATTCAACAAATCCATCTTCTTAGTCATGGCATCCAACTTAGCATTCAACATAGAAATAGCGTCAACTTCATACTTACCTCCCGTCCTCTTGGAACGGGGCTTTGACCACTGGTAGCTATTGATCGCCATCTCCTCAATCAAAGTTTGGAGTTCCGCCACTGTCTTGGACATGATGTTGCCTCCCGCCGCCGCCAAGATGTTGGCCCTCAAGTTGTCATCCACCCCGTTGTAGAAGGCTTGTATCGGGACCCATGGTTCTAAACCATGGTGGGGGCATTGACGCAAGAGGTCCTTGAACCTCTTCCATGCTTCATAGAGGGACTCATCCGGCTCTTGGAAAAATGTTGAGATTTGATTCCGGAGGCTCGTCAACTTGCTAGGAGGAAAGTACTTCGCCAAGAATAGGCTAGCAAGTTGGTCAAAAGTGGTGATGGCAGAGCTTGATGGAAGGGCGTCCAACCACTCCCAAGCCTTCCCTTCAAGTGAGAAGGGAAACAATCGCAGCTTGATTGCATCGGGCGTTGCACCATTTGCCTTAAAGGTCTCACATGCTTGGTTGAATAGGCGAAGGTGCCGGTTGGGATCTTCATTGGGGAGGCCATGGAATGGGTTGGCCTTCACCAAATTGATGAGTGAACTCCTCAGCTTGAAATCGTCAGAGGCCACTCTTGGAGGATTAATGGCGGAGGGTTGATTTGTGACATTTGGCATCACATAGGAGCCAAGCGTGATTCTAGGCTCTCCACTGCCGCCTCCACCGGACATGGTGTTCTTTCGCTTGGAGTTCTCTTCTTGTCTTCTCCGGGCGTGCTCTAACTTTTGCTTCTTTCGCCGGGAGCGAAAGGTTCTTTCGATTTCAGGATCAAGCTCAAAGAGTGGAGCTTTTTGCATGCACGTAGAGTAAACCTCGCAAGACAAAAACCAAAACACCAAGGAAAATCAAAACAGAAAATAAATGACTTAGGCAACCTTAGGGTATTCGTTCAGTGGCTGGCTAGGGACAAAGTCTCCGGCAACGGCGCCAAAAACTTGATAGGCCGCAAGCGCACGGGTGTACGTGTAGCAAATATCAAGGTCGATCCCACAGGGACTTTTCCTTTCAACGCACTGAACTAGCCTCCTAGTTGATCGCTAAGCCGATCGGGTTTTTGTTTTGAATCAACTAAATCTAACTCTAATCACAAACAAGGTCTAAACAAACGAATATTCATACAAACTTTTCTGATTTAATCAATAGGAAAAAGACGCTCAGGGGATAAAACCTAAGTAATTCTATGAATCAAATAAGTGGATTGAACATGTATGTCACCAATTTGGTACATTTTAGGGTCGATAATCGCATAAATTATTCCGTAGCGAGCTTTTGGCAATGAAATGGATTGCTTAGCAAAATCAATCACCTACTGTCGTGGTTATTTCAATTTTAACTAAGTTAAAGATCAAATTATCCAATGACCCCTAATTATAAAGTCTTCTATGTCTAGTTCACTTCATAACTAGTTTAATCCTAAGGGTTCCGATTATCGAATTTCTCCGTTCGGTACTTCATTCAACAATCTAATTCCATATTCTTGATGGCCAGTCAAAAACAATGACATACATAATCAAAGGATAAATGAAATGCATTCAAACTAGATAACAACTTGTTCAATCCAACAAAATTCAATCCATGAAAGCAACTAATTAGAGTTTATCCCCCAAACTAAAATAAACTACTCACTACTCATGTTCAAAACACAAAACATAACAAAATCTATTCTAGAAAGCATGAAATCTAAAAGAAAGAGAAGTAAACCGAGATGAAAATCGTTCCTCGCTTGAATGATGATCGGTGGGGACTTTTGCTCCTCCACTTCAATGGGTTTCTTGAGAATCGATCTTCAAACTCCAATAAACACTCAATCTTCAACTAAGGATGAATGTGGATGGATGTGTGGGATGATTATTCTCCTTCTACTCGGCCGAAAATCAGAATAATATAGGCAAATATCAACTCAAAACCACCGAAAATGAAAAGACAGGAGAGACACGGACCGTGCCAGGGTAGGCACGGACCGTGTGACATGCATCGCGTGCTCCCTGTGACACGGACCGTGTCAGCTTCCTTGTTGAATTTTCTCACTCTCTGGCCATAGACACGACCCGTGCTCTTCCTGGGGGCACCCGTGTCACTACTTTCTCGAGCCTAGGAGTACTTTGGGCCATTGTTTGGGCCTTGGGCGATCCAACACCTCACTTCTTGGTCCTTTAAGCTCATAACTTGGATCTACACTTGCTTTTTGGGCTCGGTATAAAATAACACAATCAAATCAAATATTTCCCAAATTCCAATCAAAACAACCAAGTATTCATATATACAAGAAGCACTTATCAACTACTTAAGTCTAACTTTAAAAAAAAAATTTATTATCGAGTTCACAATCACTATAATATGGAAAAGATACTCTTGATTAGAAGGTGTTGGGACCCTTGAGGTGGGAGGGGTGAATAGGTTTGATACAGAGTTCTTCACAAATAAACATAAAGACGTTAATAGCACTTGAATGAACTGAATAATACTTCTTTATTAGATAAACGTTGAGGTACAATAGAAATAGAGGAGGTTAGAGAACTTAGCAGAATTAGGACAGTGAGGTCCTTCATGACTGCTTACAAGGACAGAAACTGAGATTCAGTTTCTGTTAAGAGGTCTCACAGACGAGGCTTGTAATGAGGGGTCTCACAGATGAGGTAGAGAGGAGGGGTCTCACAGACAAGGCTTGTGATGAAGGGCCTCACAGATGAGACAGGGAGGAGGGCCTCACAGATGAGACAGGGAGGAGGGGTCTCACAAACGAGGGAGAGAAGAACATGCGGATTACAATGGATATCAAACTCACAAAACCTTAGTACTTGAAGGCTTTGCTACACAACACCTCACCAACATAGTTGACTACATAACTCATTAAGAACCTTGGTTACACCTCACTAGAAGTACCTTACTGGCTACATTTCTCACCAAGGATTCATCGGCTACACTCAGAAATCTCACAAGATTTCCTACACTCGATTACTTGCTTGGAATCGACTACATCTTCAAGGAGGAAGCCGATGCCTTTTTATAGGTCTTGGAAATTCATTAGCAATTGCTATATCTTCTCTTCCAATAGCATTGTTGATTCTTTCCAAGTTTGTGTTGATCTTTTATCTTCATTCTTTTTGGAAGCTCCAATTCTTATCTACCAAAATATATTCTGCAAAGTATACACCAAAAATAAGTCTATGTAATCTTGAATATATGCTGAGATTATTTAAGAGATTTTCCGGATACTTCCCTAATTTTTTGCTCTTTCAAACAAAACTCTCTAGGCATGGCTGAGGTCCTCAACGACAGTGGTGTTGAGGGCATCACAGTTTCTACAATCTTCCCCTTTTTGTTTGAAAGACAAAACTGAGTAGTGAGGACCTTAATGAGTTGACTCCTCTCAATCAGTGCAGGAGAGATGGCGGAGGTCCTCAGAGGTGAGATGCGTTTTCACAATCTCCCCCTTGATACAACATCTAGAATAATTTAGAAGTCGTCTAGAAACCTGCAGCACTTGATAAACTTGTTAGTACTAAGAGAGGGTCCTCTCCCTCAATTCATGCCACAAGTAAATTAGATCAATGGATAGTTTACAGAAAACATACCTCACAGTTTGTGCTTGTTGCTTTCACTATCCCCCGTGATCTTTTTCACAGAGCGATTAGCCTCTTCTTGAGTGGACTTGCCCTGATACCACTTGTTGGAACCCTTGGGGGAATGGTATGAATAGGTTTGATACAGAGTTCTTCACATATAAACATAAAGACGTTAATAGCACTTGAATGAACTGAATAATACTTTTTTATTAGATAAACGTTGAGGTACAATAGAAATAGAGGAGGTTAGAGAACTTAGCAAAATTAGGACAGTGAGGTCCTTGATGACTGCTTACAAGGACAGAAACTGAGATCCAGTTTCTGTTAAGGGGCCTCATAGACGAGGCATGTAATGAGGGGCCTCACAGATGAGGTAGAGAGGAGGGGTCTCACAGATGAGGCTTGTGATGAAAGGCCTCACAGATGAGACACATAAGAGGGGTGTCACACAGACGAGGCAGATAAGAACATGACGGATTACAATGGATATCAAACTCACAAAACCTTAGTACTTCAAGGCTTTGCTACACAACACCTCACCAACATAGTTGACTAAATAACTCACCAAGAACCTTGGTTACACCTCACTAGAAGTACCTTACTAGCTACATTTCTCACCAATGATTCATTGGCTACACTCAGAAATCTCACCAGATTTCCTACACTTGATTACTTGCTTGGAATCGACTACCTCTTCAAGGAGGAAGCTTGTGCCTTTTTATAGGTCTTGGAAATTCATTAGCAACGACTATATCTTCTCTTCCAATAGCATTGTTGATTCTTTTCAAGTTTGTTTTGATCTTCTATCTTCACTCTTTTTGAAAGCTCCAATCCTTATCTACCAAAATATATTCTGCAAAGTATACACAAAAAATAAGTCTATATAATCTTGAATATATGCTGAGATTATTTAAGAGATTTTCCGGATACTTCCCTAATTTTTTGCTTTTTCAAACAAACTCTCTAGGCATGGTTGAGGTCCTCAACGGCAGTGGTGTTGAGGGCATCACAGTTTCTACAAAAGGTTTTCCATTCTAAACAATGTAAACCCGACCTTAAACAACATAATCACAACAAACCTACCTAATTTATTTTTACCCTAAATCCTACACCCTAAACCCTGAACCCTGAACCATAAACCCTAAATCCTAAAAATTCAAATTCAAAACTATATTTGCTTGCTTTTCTCATAAGTTAACCCTAAACTTTTCTCGGTATTTTTACGTGATGTTATGAGAAACGTTTGGGTAAACCTCTGAGAAAAGTATACAAATTTATTTTTATATTTTTTTTTACCATGATGTTATCTGATAACCCTAGACCCTAAACCCTAAAACGTAAATTTCAAAACTTCAAACACAAAAATATATTTGCATGCTTTTCTCATAACTTAACCCTAAACTTTTCTATATTTTTTATGTGATGTTATGAGAAACGTTTGGATTAAGTTATAAAAAAAAAAGCATGCAAATTTATTTATATATTTTTTTGACGTGATGTTTATAGATAACTCTAGACACTAAACACCTAAACCCTAAAAGTAAATAAAAATAAATTTGGACATTTTTCTCATAACTCAACCCAAACTTTTCACGTAACATCATGTGAAAATGAAAAAAACTTCGGGTTAAGTAATAAGAAAAACATCTAAATTTATTTTTATTTATTTTTAATCGTGATTTTACGAGAAAACCCTAAACACCCTAAACAATATACATATAACAATAGCAAAAAACATAAATAATAATATTAACATTTATTAATAATATTAATAACAATAACAACAACAATCACGTATAATATTAATAATAATAACAATAACATTAATAATAGGGATATTGGATGACAATATACCGACCTTTGGGGGCATTGTATTGTAATATATCAACTTTTGCTATTGGATAACAATATCTGTGACCTTTATATTTATGTGAGATTATTATATCAATATTGACTAAGGGGGTGGTGACTGATTGACTTGTCTCTATTTTAACGTGACATGCGGAGGGAAAATAATCACCCCTTCCCAGCAACCCTGTTAACTCCTCTATTTTTCTCACTAACTCACGTTAAAAAATTGATCTGAACACAGTGACTAAGGGGGTGGTGAACCGGTCTTCGTACTGACGTGACACACAACCAATCAATGTCTTGTAATGTGAGTTAGTGAGAAAAATGGAGGGGTTAAAGGGGTTATTGACTTGGGACAATTTTTTCCTTTCGCCAACCACATCAGCATGGGGACTGATTCACCATCCCCTTAGTTATTGTTGGTATTATAATGTTACCTACGTATAAAAGTAAGAGATATTGTTGTCCAATAATAAAAGTTGGTATATTACAATCCAAAACTTCTGAAGGTCGGTATATTATTATCCAAAAACCTTAATAATATTAACAATAATATTAATAATTAATAATAATATTAATACTCATTAACAATAATATTAATAATTATTAATATTAATAAAAATATTACGAATAATATTAATAATTAATAATAATATTTACAATTAAATAATAATAAAAAAAATTCCTGAAAAAAACATGGCCACCATACCTGGCAGACATCATTCCGCGGCGACGTCGCGCATCAATTGTGGTGAACCATGGCAGAGTGCAGCGCGTGGATCGCCGGATTTTCCCATTTTTCGATGACAAATAAAAAAACACTAACCTCACTGGCGGTTGCTGGCGATGGTCTGAGATTTGTTGGAGGAAAGGGAGTAAACGGTATATAAAATAATGGAAACTCGTTTGGATAACACTAAGAGTCGTGGCCTAGTACTCACTTTCCTTAAGAACTATTTACTATATTGTAAATGTTCAAAGGGATAAAGCTTAACACTTGTAACACTCAAGAATAATAGTTTCTCACTTGAATCACTCAAGTATATCTACAGTCTAGACAAGAATGAAGATGTGATTGTTTAGAATGGTGTCTCAAATAGCTTGGTAATGTCTCCTATTTATAGAAGACTGTTAGGAAAGTGTCCTAAAATCACTCAGTCTCTTGATCCCACAATTATTTGTTTCCTAATTGTATTAGGATATTATTTAGGTTTCCTTATTATGTTAGGTTTCCTAATTGTATTAGATTTTAAATCTAATTGGAGTGGTAGTCAAGGTAGGTTTATAGGAAGTTTTCCCTATAAATAGTGGGTCTAGTTCGCCTTGTTTGGTGTGGCCAAGTTTGGGGCACCTCCTATGGGAGGAGGTGTATTCAGATATTCTGAAATTTCGTATTCCAATTGGTGAGAGAGTTTTGTTGTCTAAGAGCATGTGTCTCTTTCGGGTGGATCTCTTTCGGTGTTTGAGATCTTTGTAATACTCTCTTTGCTGGATCTCGAGAGGAGATCGTTCGTTGTACTCTCTACCATAGTGGATTCGTTTGTGCTTGTGCCGCCCGTGGTTTTTTCCCGATTCGGGTTTCCACGTTAAAATCTTTGTGTCTCCTTTAATCTTGCACTTGTTTATTTTTCTCGATATCTAATCATCTTCTTATTTTTCCGCTTCCGTTGATCAATTCTGCTCTTATTATTAAAACCCTAACAAAGACTTCCAACCCTCTTAGGATACCCTAGTTAAAGGACAATCAAAGGACTTTAACGGAGGATCATATCCTTAATATGACCTTGACCAAGTCAAGTCATATAGCTGTTGGAATATCATTATGATCATGCTTAATTATAATATCAAACACTATTACACGAAATCATATAGCCATTAGCATTTAAAACAATTCTGGGTTCCAACACGATCCGTGTTGGGTGCAACACGACCTGTGTTGAGCCCAGGAATGTTTCCTTTGCTCTCTGGAGACCAACACGACTCGTGTTGGTCCCAGTTTCACCCGTGTTGATCATATTCTTGATGTTTTACTTGTATATGATCCTTGTACTTATAATATATAATTCTTTTGGTTATATACTTATCTTACACTCTTGAAATATTTCCAACGGGATTCAGCTTCTTCGCGGCGGTCTCGGGTTATGGTGGCGGTTGTTGGTAGTGGATTATTGAGAGAGTTTTAGAGAGCGGGAGTCGAGAGAATTATGTGAGAGCTAAAGGAAAATTTGGTAATATTATGTGAAAGGTGAGTGAAATAAGTAAAAGAGGATGACAAATAGTAAAAGGGAAAAGTTATACCTTCTAGTAGCTACTAGCTACTTCTCTATTATGATGCCCATTATGTATAAATGTTTTCAGTTGGTCCAATTTACTATTTGGGAAAATCATTTGGATGCCGATTTACGGTTTTTAAAAATTATTCGAGTATAATTTACAACTCAAAAAACTTATCTGAGTATGATTTATAGTCTAGCATAGTCATTCGGGTGTGATTTACAGCTCGAAAAAATTATTCTGATACAATTAACGGCTCTGAAAAAATTATTTGGATTTGATTTCCTGCTCGGAAAATTTACTTGAGCACCATCGTAAGCTTTGAAAATTTATTTGACACTGCCATGAGTCCATAATATTATTCCAATGTCATCCAATTCGGAAGAAATTATTTTGATACCGCATCCAACGATGAATATTCGGATATTGCATTCGACCCAAAGAAATAATTTGGATATGACATATATGTCTCTAAGGCGTCGTGCCTATTCCTTTCTTCATTCAAGCAGCCACAGGATATTGCTTCCAAGACATTAGTCAATAGTCATAAGATATTGTTTCCAAGGCACCATTGATTCAGCATAGGACACCGCTTCCAAACATCTCCGCTCAATAACATGCGTAGGGTGTCGCTTCCAAATGCACCCAATTACTTGTCGTACAGTGGGCACAGGACTTTTCTTTCCAAGCGATCAAGCTCGAGGCTTCACTTCAGGGCATATCATCATCAGCACGTACCTACAAACTACTTTGATCATTGTCTTACTCAGACTTAATCAAAATGGATATTATCTATTGGCGCCAAATTTTGTCATAATTTAGAGTTGAAAAGTGCATTTATTGTAAGTATTTAGTTATTTTCATATTATTTTTAAAAATGACTGCAATTTTTAAACATCTAAACATATATGGATGCAAATACTGGATCACCTAGCCTAAAAGATTCCACCCAAAATCCAACATGCAATTATCGGGTTCACAAAGTATGGGTAATTAATCGAGTTCACAATTTTAGTCCCGGTTAAATTTTGATAGGTCTAGTTCTGTAATTTATTAGGTGCATCCGGAGCATGTGCTTCAGATAGGATAATTATTTACCCACATATATTAAATTGTTCACTGCAAATATTAGATTGTTCACTCATATTACAATGATTGTTCACTTATAAATATTTGGAGCACGTGCTCGGGTGCATGCAATAAACATGCAGTTCAAAGAAATTGGTCAGACCAAAGATGGCAAATTCAAATATTCAGTGCAGTACAACTTATAAAAACAAATTTTTTTGGTTCAAGTTTTGACATTGACCAGTTTTATTTTATTTATTTTTTTTCAGGCATGAACCCAATCCTTTTTCATGCCCAAACTTTTTTCTTAATTATTTTAATCGTCCAAATTCAAATTTAGGCATCAGACATAAATTTTCCGTCAAATCCCCACTCCATCGAACCCGAAATGACCTGAATCCGAATACTTGACAGCCCTAGCCCAAAGAGCCTTTCCATCCCAAGAGCTCCCAACAAACAAACACACAGTGCTAAACCTAATCAGGCTGGATTCTGAGGGTAGCAAGGAAGCTAAGCTTCCCTTGACTCCCATAGTAGCTTCCAAGAAAATCCAAAAAGTCCCTCAAACTGCTCCCCTTGTAACCCTTGGGGTGATCCTGGTCTACCAATTCCGGGGCCGGCTCCATGACCTCATCCATCCCAAGGCTATGGAAGCTCCCAATCGATATCCTCGTCTCACTGTTACTAAGGACAGCCCTATGCACCACACTCTTGTAAACACCATTGCTTAGGACCTCAAAATGGTCACCTATATTCACTTGAAGGGCACCCTTGGTTTCGGGGACCGGTCTCCATGAACCGCTTTTGTCCATGATTTCGAGCCCTTGTGAGGTTTGGATCAGGATGGTCAAGCAGCTGTGGTCTGAGTGGGGTAATATCCCGGTTGCGAGACCCGGTTCAGGGCTCGGTGGGTAGAAGTTTGAGGCTATCACTTGCATGCCTTGAGCCATCTTGGGTGTTAGGTAGTTGGGGCCTAAGCCAAGGCTCTCTGTGATGGCTCCAGTAAGTTCTACAGCTAGTTTTTGTACTTCTGTTGAAAAGAGTCCCATGTCTTCCCTGTGTGTATCATATGCAGAATAAATTGCCAAAGAGAAAATGATCATTTCCATAGAAGATATTGGCAGGAATTGAAGCAGATGATGCAGTGTATGGATGTTTTGAGTTACTAGTGGAGTTGAATATTTCCATGCCATATAAGTTGGAGTTTTTGTTAGTTTTACCTCCGAACTTTTATGTTTGTCAAATATGTCACTTGAGTTTGAAAAATTTTCAAAATGCCAAAAATATGGGTTATGACCTGCTATACAGAGCACAGCAACCCAAACCTAAGTGACATATTGGGCAAACTTAAAAGTTTGGTGGCAAAATTGACAAAGGCCTAAATGTAAGTGGCATTTTTGAGAACTTTTCAAACTTAAGTGGTATGTTTGACAAACTTTTACTTTGTATAGCAGGTCATAACCTGTTTCTGAGGTATTTTTGACAACTTTTCAAATTTAGGTGGTATATTTGTCAAATTTTAAAAGTTCGGTAAAAAAAACTGATAAAAATCTCAGACTTATACATCACAAAAATGATTTAACTCTTCATGAGTGTCATTTGATTGTTGACACCATGAAAATTTGGACATTAACATGTTGGTCAAAAATACTGTCAATGTTCTTTTGCCCCAGCAGGATTATCAGGGTGACTTTATTTCCTCAGGGTGCTTAACATGTTGCATTTGCATCATTATATTCATCATAGAACCAGATCAAGTGCTGAATTTGTTGTGGATTTGCCTACATGAGCTATACGATAATCAATCCAAAAAGAAAGAAATTCAGGACAAACAAAGGAAAAAGTACCTGTAAGTGGGTGGATTCTCAGGCCAAGTCTGAATCCAATCCTTCAATGGATTTGCATAAGTCTTAAGAAAGATCCTCCAATACTGAATCTTATCGACACCACCCTTTATGGTACCATACCTCACTGGTTTGTAAATGTCATTTGACATGAATTGTAACTTCTCCTCTTCAGGCAACCGGAAAAATCCATCGGTTACAGAAAGTGCTCTATCAAGGACTGTCTGGTCTATACCATGATTAATCGCCTGCACACGTACGTGCAATTAAGAACACTTTTGATGATAAAAAACAAACTACATCTATACTTGTGATTAATGCAAAATCTACAAAATCAAATACAACAACAGCCACTTCGAGTCCTGCTTTGGGGGAATCATTATGTAGGCAGCCTTACTTCAACACACACTTATGCAATTATGTTGTTACGTTGAGAGACCGATTCAATCATTCAACGATAATGATCAAATGTGCTAGGATTGTATACTATATATATATATATATATTATAATTTTTTTAGATTGGTTAGTCGAGCCACACACTAATCCTTCATCTCAACGAGAATTTGGGTGGGCCAACCAGTCCACTGGGGAGGGGGATACTGGGCCCTAAGGTCCATTGTGGCACAACACATCCTATTCCCAGAAAGGAGAGTAGAATAGGCTGCCCTTAGAATCAATCCCAGACCGTGTGGTACACCCCACCACACCTGACACCAAGTGAGTTGAGAGCTCATTGGTATATTATATGTAAAAAGAAATCTGAGCCTTACTTGGAAGAACCCGAACCTAGTACATGCTTGACGAATCTTGTCAATGACAGCACACCGTTGAGTGGGGCCCCCTCGCAAACCAGCTATGTCAATGACAGGTATATCTGTTTGGACCGAATCCAAGCTAAGATGTTCTTGTGCACTTTCACTAGTGCTGCAACATCCAGAGGGCTTGTCACTCTCCATTTCTGTATTTGGATGAAGCAATTGATCTCTAATTAGATCAAGCAAATGAATAAACTAAAGGGAAAGCAGGTAAGTTAAATACAAGTTTTCAAGTGTTGTTGACTAGAAAGTGATATCGATTTGCTCAGTTTCTGTCAATTGAGATCGAAAATGAAGAAGGTAACAGAGCTCAGTGAAGGGTGATACTTAAAGAAAACTGCCCTTTATGATCTGATGAATATCCAATATTTACATACCACATATCAGCCACAGCTACATTGATAGAACTGATGGTAACTATGGTAGCTAGCTTCCAAGTCAAACTACTTAAGTTCAACAAAAACAATGACCATCAGACAGCATCAAATCCAGTGTAGCATTGTTAACTGGAAGCATGTACTCAAATACATGATGGTCACATATTTACGGATTGACTAACCAGAAACATTCTATGATCCTGTCTTATATCCTACCATATATAAGCTAATTAAGAGCCAAAAATGCAACCAATTCTAATATGATTCTAATTGGTTCAATCTCATGATATTAATCTAACCGATTCTGATATGATTCAATGGGATTTATGATCAGAATGATTCTAACAGTTCTAGCAGTTCTAATATAATGCTGCTATTTACAAGAATTGAATTTAACTACATGACCCGCCTTAAAAAATGTTGGTTTTCTGCATTCAAAAACCAATAAACAATTAAATCTTCACCTAGTGACTAAAGCTATGGCCCTGGTATATTGTGTCCAATGTTCAATTCTTCCTTCCCATATGGCATTGTATTACCTTTCACCAAGAAACAATGAGATCTTTGCCTAGTGATCAAGGTTGACGCCCTTGTTATATTGTGTCCAACGTTCAATTCTTCTATCCCTTACGGTATTTTAATACCCTCAGTCGCCAGTAACTCTTTCAAACCCAAAAACCATTTTTTTTTTTAAAAAAAACACAGCAATCAATGAAGTCTTTGCCTAGTAATCAAGACTGAGGTCCTGAGTACACAATGGATCCCACAGATTTATCCCTGCTGTATTGTAATTCTATTGTGCTACCCTTTATGGTTCACACCAAGGTTGTTAAAATCAGGATCCTAACTCGGATTCACAGTGTTGTTAGGATCGAAATTAACCCATGTAAGATCGTGGATCAGAATGTAGATAGTAAAATCGCATCGAGGATTTTGGAACATAAAATCGTTGGATGGTAGATCAGGATCGGGATTTTAATAACTATGGTTCACACAAATCAAGAAATTAGTATAAAAACCAGCAAGATAAGCAGTTGCCATGAACATGAATAGTAGAAATAGATGAGGTTGGAGAGACTCACATCCAAAGCTGTCAGCTGGGAATTCTAGAGTAAGATGACCTGTGCTTCCCGCACAAAAATGGCCCCTTCAGCTCTAAAAGAGTCACCCATCAGATGGAGCTAGGGACAATATTCCAGTGCCTTCAAACACTTACTCTTCTATAAATGGAATTGTTTAATATGTATCTCAAATTAGGATTTCATTTTCCTATTCAACAATAAGGTCATTGAAAATTTCAATTTTTAACTTTTATTTTAGATATATAATGGGGTTACGTGGACCAATACATGCCTTTCTTTAATTGGGTCAGGTCTCATTGAGTTACTTTCTACTGTCAACTAATTCAAAATTGGGAAGTTAATTAGATGAGCTTATCTCCAACTTCTTTTACTCTTTTAGGTATGGAAAGTAAGGGGAAAAGATATTATTGGTTGATTATTCTTGGTTAGTAGTTTCTATAAGACAAATATTATAGGATAAAACCGGCTCATCTACGAGTTACGGCAGAATAAATTTTATTTGGAATGGCTTTTTAAAGGATTTGATACAAATAAAAGCGATAAGTCATATTAGAGTGAGTTTTGCTACGGAGGTGACTAATAGCTTATCAAGTGATGGATCCTAAGTCAATGCCAGTTTTTGCACTATTGAAGAGTAGATTCCCATACTTTCAGTTCCCTGCATGTGTGTATAAATTAGAATATATAAGCAAAACATCCTATGGATAATGGATCCAAATATGATCCAGATATATGACAACATGAATGCTTGCAACAGGCACAGAATTTTTGGAATCAAACAATTAAGCAAAAAGAATATAATACAGCAACAGACTTTGAAGTTTTGAACTTTTTGTCAAAAGTGAAAACTGTAGATTAGACTTCACTTTTGAAGCTTTCATTTTTTGCTCTAAAAAGTTCGAGAGATTTCTAACTTTTGAATATAATTACCTTCTATTTTTGAATATAATAATCACCTTCCATTTTGAGATTTCTAACTTTTTTCTCAAATAGAGTAATCATAAATAAATATTTATAGTGGTTGTCAGCCATGACAACCACCGTAAGTAAAATAAATATTATTCGTACACGTGTCAAGTTTTACCTTGACCATTAACTTTCTTATTTAATATAAATTATAAAATATATTTTTTTAAAATTTTAGTTTATTTTAAAAAATTTTAAATAAATATTTTTCAAAATATGCTTATTTACTAGGCAAAAATTTAGATTTAAGATTTTTAAATTTTAAAAAATTTCGGAAAATTTATTTTAATTAAGGAAATATATTTTATAATATTGTACTTAATAAAAAAATGAAGGGTGAAGATAAAAGTTGACACATGTATGGATAAATATTGTTTTCAGTGTGGTGGTTGTCATGGTTGACAACCGCTATAAGTTTTTCCATCGTAAATATTAACCTTCAATTTGAAATTATCAATTTTTTTTTCAAAGAAAGGTTAAAAATGTGGAGAATACCCCTCAATTTTGAACTTTCCAACCTTTTTCCAAACAACGGCAGAAAATAGCCTTCAATATTAAGATTTCTAGCTTTTTCAAAAAATTGCAAAACTCATGATTCAATTTTGAAATATTTTTCCAAAAATCATAAAAGTGGTATATAATAGCCTTAAATTTAAAGTTTTCAACTTTTTTCACAAACTCGTGAAAACCCATGGGTTAATGCATTCAATTTTTACAATGTAAATTTAAAGAATTGAGCTTTCAATTTTGATTTTTTTTAAAACAAAAACTCGCGAAATTGTGGATAATTGTCCTCAAGTTAAGATTTTCAACTTTCTTTCTGAAAAATAGAGAGAAAAACATTGTAATAGTAGCCTTCAGTTTTGATTTTCTAACTTTCTTTTCACAAAAAGCTTCAAACTCATAAGCGATTGCCTTCAATTTTGAAGTTTTCGACTTTTCTCCAAAAAATCGTGAACACAAGACAAGAAGGTTAAACGAGAACCAAAGAACTAAAAGAATTGAGCTAATTCATCAGAGCCTTAAAGCCGGTTTAGGTTTTCAGTTCACCACAGAGATAATTCAAGAGAACATACTGGCTATTTCTCATGAATTTCTGGGTATGTGAATAAGTCTTCCCTCCCTCACTTTCACTACGACAAACTTCAGGCAGATGTGCTAAAGGTCACAGATACTTTCCTGGCCTTATGTTCATGTAGATAGCCTCCAAGCAACTTAGTTCTCACTAAATTAGTTTCTTTCCATCTGGTTCAGTGCATATTTGGGAGAAAAGAGATCAGAAAAATACATACCTGTAATCGTTTCTTTTCCAAATTCAAGACCGAATCCATCCAGTGTATGCGCATGAGTTCGGAGATAACTCTTCCAAGCTTGAATCTTGTCCAACCTTACAGGTATATGCACTTCATTCAACACAAACTACATAGACCGATGCCATAGTTAGCCACCTCACCTGTGGCAATTTTCTCAGTACCAAATCAATACTAGATGTCATTTATGCTCAGAAAAGACACAAAGAATAAAAGCATGAATACATACAGAATATTAGCCAATGAAAAGTTGTCGAGGACCACAGAGCTATGACTGGGACCATGGGACCCTTTGGCACTCCCAGGAATAAGATAACCAGAGGCATTGTTGTGATTAACATTGACAATGAAGAACAGCTGAATTATTCATTTTGTTTTTCCTTGTTCATCATATTAAAATGGCACTAACATTAGAAAAAGGTTCAAGTAGCTAGGTAGTCCCCATGCATTGAATTTTACTTGTGCTTTTGTAGTACATTTAACTGGGACAGTGGTGATCAATATCAGTGCTAAACTAAGTGCAATGCTATTGTTGAGGACCACAGAGCACTGATTGGGACCAGCACCAATGTTATTGATGAGGACCAAAGAGCATTGACTGGGACTGTTGTGGTCAATATCAACAACAACAATTTCAATTCTGGGTTCCGCTTTCGTGGGTCAAGAGAGATTTAGATGTAGACAACCTTACCTCAATAGACATCACAGTTTGATTCCACAAGCATGGTGACGTTGCATACTGCATTTCAGCACTTCTACAAGACCTGCAAGGATTATACCTCGGAAGAGTGCAAGTTGCGAATCTACTACTCATTGACAAAACTATATGATGTACATCGACTTGTCCTCCACTGTAATCACTGACTTGATGTCAGAAGATGAACTCAAACCAGGATTAGCTAATTGTTCCCCTGACAGTTCACATAAACGTTTACATCTTCGTATGTTGTTTCTTTTCAATCTTTTCCAACAAATGCCTTATACACAAACCAGAATTAGTCAATTGGTGATCACCATCCTGAGACAAGTACACTTTTACAAATGCAATAGCCCCAAAGAGATTAAACAAGGCATTTCAGTAACACCCCCTCCCCAACTGGTTGAATTTCATTACACGTAAAACCCAAATGAATGTCGAAGATCTGCTTAGAAAGCCAGATGAATCAATTGTACACAAACATTGCTGTACATCAATCATTATTCATTTTGATAATATAGAGACACAATGTTACAGAATTTGACAAGTTATTTACCTCCCAATCTCACTTCGAATCAGAAGGGATTCTTATTGATCAATTTCCTTATTAATAGCATTTCACAACTACTACTTGCAAATGAAACTGCAGCAAGAAACTTAAATCATCACAATATCAAAACAAAAAACATCAATCTCGCATAATCAAGGGAGTAAACATCAACAAGTAGCCATTAAATCAACCAAAAAGGAAACCGAAAGAGAACTTTAGACTTTAGAGAAGAAAAATAGAATCAGCATACTGAACCTAATCTTCCTTTGCATCATGGAAAGAATGGTTAGTTCAGTTCCTTCAGATTTTGTTTGCTATAAATGCATGCTTGTCCAAAAACCCCCCCCCCCCCCCCAAAAAAAAAAAAAAAAAAACTCCTGTCACCACTTTTATACCACTAGTAATTTTCGAGTTATTTGAAAATTATTTTATTTTATTTATTTTTTGCACGAGGGATGGATTCATCAACACGCATCTAGTGATGCCTTAGATGAAAGTGCATATAATACATGCAACTGTTATCATTATCAGAAATATAGACAACAGAAATTGAGTTGTTATTTGCAATGACAACTCTCAGTCGAGGCAAAAGCAATAACAGCATGTCGTAAGCAGGGCCGGCCCTGGGGGTAGGCCCAAGGGGTGACCGCCCAGGGCCCACGACTTTAAAATAGATTTCGTTAAAAATTTAGGGCCCAATCTCAAAGTAGGCAGACTTGATAGTAATATAATAGGCCCAAAGCAGCAACTTGTAAGGCCCATCAAAAAAACAGGCGGAAGCTTAATAAGGGCCTCAAATCCACAATTACTGACTTCTCAAACTCCAACCCAACCTACAACTTCTTCCTCTCCCAGTCTCCCTCACTGACTCACACGTCCATTCAACTCCCTCATCTTTGGTCATCATTGTCAACCTTAGTCCGAGTCTGATGGTCTCCTCTCAACCTCACCTCAACAGACTGCAATGGCTTCTAAAATCAATTAGAAACGGTAAATTTTTTGTTAGATAATACAATTTCAATTCTATTGAATAATAATCATCATTTAGTTAATAATCCCTAAACCCTAATTGCTCAAGGCTCAATCTTTTTCTCCAATTTGGCAACAGTCTCATCTTCTAAGTATTGATTTATTTTAATGAGTTTTGCTTGATTTTTTTAGTGGGCTGTTTGGTTTTGTACCAATTGCTTCTGGACATTGTTACTAATCTCAAAATTTGCCATTTTACCTTCTGGACATTGCTTGATTTTAATGGAGATTGCTTGATTTTTTGTGGGGTTCAATCGGGGTCAATGTGGTGGCCTAGATGGGAGCATTCAAATTACTTGAAACAATGGATAGGTAGAGGAGGGAGGAGGCCAATGGACCTTCTGAATATTGCTTGAGATAATGCATATTGCTTGAATTTTTGCCTTCTGCGTGGGTTTAACTTGAGCTTCATTGCCATAATATTTCATCTGGCTTTTGAAAAATTACTATACATATGTATATTACTCTCGTTTAACAAAATGCTCCCTATGTTTCAAAGTGAAAATTGACTTTATCATTCAAATATTCTAAAAACTTTAGTCGATTGCTAAAATTTGCTATATTTACTATTGCCATATTATAACTAAATAAAAGTATGAAATTATAAAATAGTTATTTTGATTATAAAAAATTAGGCACTTGTTAATATTGGCCCAGAAATATTTCAAGAATTGAGAAGGCCCAATGTGTAAAGTAGGTTTGGAGTAGAATATACTTTTGTTTCAAGGTTGTAATTAAGTTTTAAGGTCATATATAACAAATTAACAAGAATAAGAAATGCAAATATGATGGCTCACTACTGCTCAGCTCAAAGCTAAGGGGGCGTTTAGTTGATAAACTTTCCCGGGAAAGTTTCTCAACTTTTCCAAGTTGAAAAACTTTCCCATGTTTGGTTAAGAAACTTTCCCGGGAAAGTTAGGGAAAGTCTTTCCCGAGAAAGTTTTTCCTAGGAAAGTCTTTCCCAAGAAACAACCAAACACACCATAAGAGTTTGGGGGCATTGAGGCATGGTTTCTTGGCAGGAGTAGTGTGGAATATATATACATATGAGGTATGTGGACACTACACACTGAACCCCCCTGAACCCTTGAAACATATACTTGCAGCCAAGTATTTTGGGTATAAGTTGGTTAATACGAGTGCTGCTGATATATGTGATTTTTAGAAGGTTTTCGGGTGCTTGATTTTTTAATTCACTAAAGAACATCTTTTATTTATTTGACTTTAGTTTTTTTACTTATTACATTACGACATTGATGCTTTTTTCAAATTTTAACTAATTTCTTAATATCGTTGTTTAGTATGAACTTTGATGCATTTTTTTTAAAGGGCCTTAATCTGCTAATTGGTTGACTATGTCGCCCGAGGCCCCAAAATTGTCAGGACCGGGCCTGGTCGTAAGACTAATGTTATAGAAGTTTGGGAGTGAGGTGCGCCTTGGTTTAGACAAAAAGGAAGCGCCCACAGTTTTGGTAACATGTTACACAGAATTTCTTCGAGACTTTTCACGTTAGATCGGTATCTTTCTTTATTAAGTATGTGTAGTTTCTTAGAATCTTTTCATCATCTTATTTGTATTTTTGTCTCATCAGATAATGTCTTCCAAAATTAAAAATAAAATAAATGCATACTAATGACCGAGAAATAAATATAATCTAATAAGTGAAAATACAAACACAAACTTGCATGCATATAAAAAATTACCAGAGACAAAAGGTAAGCTTATTCATATGAAGTAGACACAAATGTGGCCTAGATTGCTGAATAAGGCTGCTGCCTGTTTCCAAGACCATGATTTGAGTGACCATGTCATGTGAACCAAGTGTCGATTCCTTGAGAAGGGCAAGCTAGCTACTTGTGTTGATATTTTTTGATTTACCCGGACCAAAACATATGAACCATGTTTTCTCTATGAAAATTTTTTTTTTAAAAAAAAAAAGGCCTTATGATAGACATTCTCCAAACCTCATATATGTCACAGAATATTACATTAATAATATAAAAGGATATAAAAAAGAGCTAATTAGCGGAATATATATTGAGCTCCTCAACTGTTAGACACAGTCACATATAGGAGAGGAAATAAGAGAACAATGTTGCAATGCAAACCACTCAATTAATATTTAGCAATGGACATTGTTGCAACTATAAAACTAGTGTTTGGTACCATAGGAAAAAGTACATAGAATGAAAAACAGCAACTGCAAACAAATCTTCAAAACAAAAACAACCGTAAAATCCTTAGTTTTCATTAGACTTGGCACATGGATTGTTTGGTTTGAGTTTGCATTGGAAATGGTCATATTCAGGTGAATGAAGTTTAAGTAAGATATACTGTTGGATAGGGGTTATTTTGAGTCTGAATTAATTTTAAGTTAGTCGATGCTTGGTCAAATAAGCTTGTCTTGGAGGAAAAATAACTTTTGAGGGGAAGTTTGGATTTGGTCAATTTGGTTTTGGGTTTGCATTGGGCAAGACTTTCATATGGGTTTTAGTCCATGTGGTTTGGGGTTTTGAGTCTTCGATAAGTTTTGCCAAGTCTAATTCCAACATCTAGTGAGAGCCCTTCTATCCGGAAACACACACAGCCAAATCTTGTAGACTTAAGAGAGCGTTTGGTCGGTAAATTTTCCTAGAAAAGTAGTTGGTCAACTTTCCCAAGTGGGCAAAATTTTCCTATGTTTGGACGGAAAAATTTTGTGGAGCCCAATATTTCACAATCAAACTCAGGAAAATTCTCCCCAAGGGGAAGGGAGATGGGAAAGCTTTTCCTTTTCTTGGAAATTTTTTCCTACCAAACACACCCTTAATTAGTTTTGAGGGTACCAATGAAGCTGATCTTGCCTTGTCCGATATCATTGGCACTAAGAAACTTCAAGAAGTCTCTGAAGCTGCTGCCTTTGTAGGCCTTGGGGTGATCCTCGTCGACCAACTCTAGGGCAGGCTCCATTATCTCATCCATTCCCAAACTGTGGAGGCTTGCAATGGATATCCTTGTCCTCTCACCATTAAGGGTAGCCCTATGCACCACACTTTTGTAGAGCCCATTGCTTAGCACCTCAAAATGGTCACCTATGTGGATTTGAAGGGTGCCTTTGATATCAGGAACTAGTTTCCATGACCCTCTGTCTCCCAAGTCCTTGATTTCAAGCCCCGGAGAGCTCTGAAGGAGGATGGTCAAGCAGCTGTAATCCGAATGGGGTGGCAATCCGAGGGTAAGACGGGGCTCAGGGCACGGTGGATAGCAGTTTGCAGCTATTACTTGCATGCCTCTGTCCATTTTGGCCGTCAGATAAGTGGAACCCAAACCAAGGGACTCTGTGATGGCTCCTGCCAACTCGAGGGCTAGTTTCTGCACCTCTGTAGAAAAGATGCCCATGTCTTCCCTGTGTATCATATGCAGAATAAGAAAGTTAAACGACCAATCATATATGAAGAAGAGGCAGCATGAATCTATGCAAGTGATATGCTATGAGTATGACAGGTATGTGGAGGTTTCTAATTAGTTGGAGTTTTCAAAACTATGAAAATGATTCAGTTTGGCAAATATAGTATATATGAGCTGCATCTTGCTGTCAGTATGCATAAATTTCATGGTGAATGGAACATTTATTCCATTAACCTTGCATTGGCCTTTTCTTGGTTTTCACTGCTACAAGTTTCAGACAAACAAATGAGATCACAGAAACACACCATATAAAGCACAGAGAAGCCACATGCATTGTTTGCAACTAGTTTCTTTCTTAATCATTAAGGAAAGCACAGAATTCACTTCCGAAGTCCATTATTGTCCTGCTCAGGGTTTAATCAACCCAACATTGTACTTTTGCATCATTGCATTCATCATTGAATTAAGACCAAATCAAGCACTTATTCTCTGTAGATTTGCTTATCATGAGCTCAGAGGAATTACCTGTAGTTGGGTGGATTCTCAGGCCAAGAGTGAATCCAATCCTTTAGAGGATGTGCATAAGTCTTAAGAAAGACCCTCCAAAATTGAATCTTATCAACGCCATCCTTCAGACTTGTACCATATCTTACGGGTTTGTGCACATCACTTGACATGAACTTTAACTTCTCTGCTGCTGGCAAGCAGAAAAATCCATCTGCTACAGCCAGTGCTTTATCAAGGACTGATTGATCTATGCCATGATTAATCACCTGTGGTACTCATACAATTAGGAACAATATCTACCATTTGAAGCTATAGAACTAAGCGTTATACTCCATTACCCCCAGCATCCCTTCAAATACCTCGTTTATTGATAGAAGTTCTAGAATGATATCTATATTAACACTTAAATGCAGAATCTACCCAATTGGAAGTGCACATGATAAAACTAGCCACATGAACTTAATTAATTATTTCTCTAAAAAAAATAACGCTTACTTGGAAAAATCCAGAGCTGCTACATGCTTGACGAATCTTGTTAATGACTGCAGACCGTTGAGTGGGGCCCTCTCGCAGACCAGCCAAGTCAATCACAGCAATATCTGCCACGGGTGAATCTAAGCTGGGACGTTGTGAGCATGGAACCTGATAGCACTCCGGAACATGTGAGAATCCCCTCTCTTGTGCACTTTGTCCAATGCTAAAACATTTTGAATTCTTATCACTTTCCATTTGTATATTAGATAAACTAAATGAAGAACGAGAAGTAAGTAATATGATTGTTCAAGTAACTTTGACAAGAAATAAATCTCAATTGGGAATGGATGCGAGTGAATGAATGAAAAAACAAAATTCAGAGAAGGGCATATTTATAGATGAACCCCTACTTGAAGTAGATGACACTAGAGAAATCGCTGACACAACACAATTAACTTGATGCAAACCATGGTTCATGTAGCTAGCTTCCAAGGTTTTACCTTTTTGATCAAGTGCAACGTATTTGATGAATCATCCGCTATAGTAATCAAATTATTTAAATTACATAAGAAGAATGTCAGTCGGGACACCATTAATTCAGTGTACCATAGTTGACTGCTTCAATCATTAATGAACTACGTTTCATTTTTAACCCTCCAGAAATAGCCTCTGGAAGCAAATCCATGAATTTGCATTGCACCTGGCCATGCAGGAGTATGATAATAAAAAGAAACGCGGATCTATATTAATTAACAACACTAAATGACATAATTCAACTTTTCTCCGCAACTTCAGACGTCTGGTTAGAACAAACACAGTTACCAGAATCAACAACTTGGAGAGTCTAAGAACACGTTATTTCCCAATACTACTTGCAGCAAAGTACCAGATTTTCATTAACTGCCCCCTTAAATTGTTCTCGATCCCCCTGTCTTCTATATCT
Source organism: Portulaca oleracea (assembly GCA_029582165.1). Classification (NCBI taxonomy): domain Eukaryota; kingdom Viridiplantae; phylum Streptophyta; class Magnoliopsida; order Caryophyllales; family Portulacaceae; genus Portulaca; species Portulaca oleracea. Next base: position 27,265,525 of record CM055892.1, read on the forward strand.
CTGTGCATGGCAGAACAGTATTGGTTGAGCACTTAGCCTACAAACCATTTTTGAATTATTACTTTGCGGAAAGGTTTGATGTTGAATAAAAAACTATTATGGATGGACATGGTAAGCCCACATAGTGTTCTTGGTTACCCTTCTTTTGCGGTATATCGTCTTTTTTCTTCTTTGGCAGGGTGTCTGAGCGTGTTTTCTATCGAATATATTTTCAATGTTTTAACAGCATGGAGCTAAACCTATGTTACTCAGACAAGGGTACGTGTGTCCATATCAGATACATATGGGTGTCGGACTCGGCTCTTTTTCAGAAATTTTGTATATTTTCATTGCAATTTGAAGTGTCGAGTGCCATGTGCGGGTATCAATGGTCTTATACGGATATGGTATGGAGAATGAAGATTCGAGTTACATAGAACTAAACCACATGATGCAACAAGATACCGGACAAAGGCTAAGCAACATAACCTAGAATTATGATATATTTTCAATTGACCCATCATATATATTTTCATTGTAATTTGAAGTGCTAAGTGTCGTACCCTTGTTCAGTTATCAAGGGTCCGACACGAAAAATGAAGAGTCGGAATCACATAGAACTCAACCACATGCAACAACAAGATGCAGAACAAAAGTCTAAGCAACATAACCTAGAATTATGATATATTTTCAATTGATCCATCATATATAACAACTTGTTCAAAGATTGTGTCAGTCTTTCCATATTTGGATAGTCAAAGTCCTAGACATCAAGGTATACCTGAATTGATATCTTTTCCACAGAAGTTGTTGCATTCAGTATGCAGATACATTAACGTTTAATATGGATCTTAACAAGGTAAAAAAATTCAAATTAAGGAGATTCTACCATAGTTGAATTTTTTTTTCCTAACTATCATAATTGAAAAGTATAATTATAGTTGATTCTACCGTTAAAAAACTGAAATCAATGTATATCGATCAAAGTGATTGTTGAAACAAGTAATTCTATTTATTGAGATATAATTTTTACACAACTTAATATTTTAAGGAGATTCTACCACAATTGAATTTTTTTCAACTATTATAGTTAAAAGTACCATTTATTCTACCTCAAAAACTGAAATCAATATATATTGATCAAAGTAACATGTTACAACTGTTAATCGTATTTACTGAGATATAAATTGTATATCTTTTTAACGGATGAGATTAATTTTACAAAAATTAATAATTCGGAATGTTCATCTACCATAGTTGAAAAAGAAAAAAATGAAGTCTGGTAGAATTTTCAATTAAAAAAAGTGAGTAGTATAAATCTCACCCTTTTGTTCTAATACAATCACAAACAGTGTGTACTATTAGCGGAATGCTGGACTTACTTGGAAGTTGAAACCATGATTCATACTTAAAAACTGCATCATACAACATCTGGACCGTAACATGCCCATGACCATGATCCTTTTCGGTTCTCAACTTGTCAACCTACGAAAAAGATACACCAAAAATAAATAAGGGCGATGATAAGTGTCTTGCCCAAGACACTCCTTAAATGTCTTCTCACTTATAAAATCAATACTTATTATCATTTTTAACGCCAATTTTTTTGACAGATACTATTAATTATCAATTATAAGAAGCTTGAAATGTGTTGGCTACGCCAACAATTAAAATTGACACTCTAACGAATGAACCCCATCCGTTGGGCATATTTTAGACGTTTTTTTGTAAATTTTTAAAAATATGGATAAAAGTGTGATTTTATACAATTTATATATATTATTATAGTTATAGAAGTCAATCATGTAACTTTTTTCCAATTTAATTCACAAATATATAGATTTTCTATAATGACAAGACACAAAATATGTGTCTTGCACAAGACTTTTATCATTTCCCAATAAATAACAAGATAACATGATTAAAATTCAGGTAACATCGTCCTCATGTTACAAATTGAACCTGCAGAATTAAGTAGTTGCACAGTGAAATGTATCCTCGTTCATTCCTCACTAATCGAGTTTCTGTCCATTGAATGAGATTTTTACCAATTTTAGCCCAGTCAATGCACATCTTTAATTCTACCCTAGAAACCAGACTTCTGTAAAGCAAGAAGCTCCGATTAACAAGATCAGAGCAATCTGATAAAATCGTATGCGGAATTCATGAAATGTTAGCATTCAATTTCAGAAAATTACACTGTCTAAATCCAATAAACACATGATAGAGAAGACTCACTACAAAAGTTCAACTGTTCAAATATAACATCAAATTCCGAGAATTTCAGTTCAGTATTGAAATTCTTTCAAAAACTGTGTCATTTACATAATGCGAGACAAACAAACAACTCTATCACATAATTTATTATACGAAGAGATCAAATCAAAGCTCTGATGATAAAACTTTTGTTTCCAATAGGATAAATTCATATGTCAATAATTACAGTCAGAAATACAGCTTCGCGAGTAATTCGAAATCCAACCATAAACCTAATCCTAACCCTAGAGCGCAAATCTCCCTTCATTAAGAGATTGAACAGCGATTAGAGCGAAAATTGACTCACCGAACTCGTTGGTTGCATGATCAATGAACACAGAGAATTCAGTTCTTCCTCGAAACACTATGTCGAATTCTTTTTTAGGGCTTAATCTGTTGGAAATCGGCGATTTTCGGGACGTAAGTGGATCGTTAAGCATGCTTGCTTGGTTAATTAGTTACGGGAGCATTGGAGATCATTCAAGGATTCCCGCAGAAAAAGAGTTTCAGCGGGAAATCGTTGGTTTTTTGGAGTGATAATAAAACAAAATTAGGTCCAAATAGTGTCGATATTCGTATTTACTACATCCATCCCTTTTTATTTGTCCAATTAACTAATTTCTCTGCCCCTTTTTATTTATCTAATTAACTAATTTTTCTGTTCAATTACCTAACTTTTACATTTTCAATAACTATAATACCCATTTTATCTCTAATAAATGCACTTTTTACATCTTTCCAAGAGTATTTTCAAGGACATTTTTGACAATGTATAAATCTTTTGCTCCACTCCCTATATTTCTTAGGCCCTGTTCGACAATGTATAAAACTCTAATTTTCAACCGGGGGAGAATGATGTATATTTGCCTAGCTATATACATCAAGGCCTAGCTAAAGGACCTCTATCCAGCTAGAAGCTACAAATGTCGCCTTGGGTATCAACAACTACAAGGGTTTATTAGCTCAAGGAAGAAAGCATGAAGGACCTTGATGGTATTCTAGCTTACATGGAGTTACTCTCACATTTGGAGGACATCAATGAGCATAAATAACTCTCAAGTCCTTATTGAGAAGTCATCTCTCACTAAAGAAAGGACTCCATCAAGTCTGATTCGATATTTTGCTCTATAACTCTAGATCCATACATCTATTGGGGAAATCATCAAAAGACAGATTGGAGCTCTTTCAATAAGATTTCTAATGGTTTTTGAATCAATGAAAACGGACAAGTATTGAAGGAGTTATAGCAATTTCTTTCTAGAGTTGTATTTTAGAGTTTATGATGTCATAAATAGGATATATGATGTAATAGTTGATTCTTGGTTTCTTGAACCCTAGGTACACGTCCAAGGGGTCCCAAGAGTAGTATAAATAGACCCCCTAGGGTGCCATTGTATTCAATCATTCATTCATAAAATCAAATACAAACACAAGGTGTTGTTTTCTCTCTAGCTTTTGTGCTAGTCTTTTCGTTTCTCTTGAGAGAGTTTCGAAGTTATCCCCTTCTTCTATTCAAGGGTGGCATCCTTGAAGGTGAAAGGAAGGAATTGAAGAGTTCTTTGAGGTGGTGTGGCTGTATCCTCATCGATCCTTCAAAAGCCAAATCTATCCAACTATCCATTCCATCGTTCATTCAACTACATTCATCCAACCTCACGCCATTCATCAAGAATTCATCAAGAATTCAACAAGAATTCATCAAGAACCCAAAGCATTCAAACCGTCCATCATTCGTTCATCATCATACCTTCATTTGGTAATCATCTTTCATAGTTCTTTCTATCCATTTCCATTCCATTTTCGCACCTTAAGAACTTTGAGAAGGGAGATTCTTATCTTCGCTCTTAAAGATCCTTAACCCTTTGTGTAATGTGATCTTGTGGTCCCATTATACATCAAAATTGGTATCAGAGCTTAGGAGATTGATTCTCTTAGTTCTTGATCCATCTTTTCACCATCTTTCCATCAAAAATCCATCCCCATCATCCCACCATCATCACGCCACCCATGAATTCTTCCAAGAACCCATCAAGAACTCATAAAGAACCATAAACTCCACAAAGAACCCATAGCCCAAACACAATCCGCCCCAAATACAAACCTCTCTCGTCCTTTACCCATCCAAAACCCTTAAACCATGAATCTTGCAATCTTTTTGCACCAAGATTGATCAAGATGAACGATTCTAGCAAGAATTCCCAACGTGAGCTACAATGCTTGAAGCAACAAATTGATGATCTTGCCAAGCAAATGGAAGAATGTGGAATTCTTCCAAAGGGATCAAGAAGCACAAAATTACGTGTGGTTCACTCTTCTAAGGTTGAATATGAAGCACCTTATGAATGGAGTAAACGTTCCAGCAAGAAGAATGGAAATAAAGTTCAAGAAGAGTTCTTGCCCTACAAATACAAAGGAGATTACTTCAACAAGCTTGAAATAATGGAGCAAGGGAGCAAGGACGTGGTTGAATATACCATAGAATTCAGACGGCAACTACGGAAGTATGGCCTTAAGGAGAATGATCAACGAGTTTTGGTATGTTACTCTCTTGGTCTTAATGATTACATTTGGCGTGTTGTTGTACATCAATCTTACGCAAACTTGGAGGAGTTAAGTTCTTTAGCCCTTGATGTTGAAATAGAAGTAAAGAGTAAAGAACTTTGGGATAGAACCCATATACAACAAAGACCTCACAAACCATCCCAACAATCCCACGCCAAGGACCTTGAAGCTAAGCCACAAACTCGTCCCAAACCTCTCGTCCAAACGCCTACAAAACAACCCCAACAACCTATTGCCCATCACTCCACAAAACAGCCCCTAAACCTCCCCACACCTACTATCCAAAGCTCCACAAAACAGCCCCTAAACCTCTCCATTCCTATTGTCCAAGACGAGGAAATCATTAACCAAAGTACAAGTCTATCTTGCCAAAATTTTGATCATGTTGAAAGTGTATGTCAAACGTCATCCTATGAGCAACCAGAATTTGAAAGTGAATCATTTGATGTATTTGACATGTATGAGGATGTTCATGAAGTATGTGATAACCTTGGCACGAATGAGGAAGTTAATGTAGTATGTAGCGTGCCTAAAGATGAGTTTAAAGTGTATGACAATCCATTGTATGAGGAGAATAATGAAGAGTTTCGAGTATATGACAACCCATTGTATGAGGAGGCAGGCGTGAATGAAGAAGTTGAATTTGCCGAATGTGATGATTTTGTTGAAAATGAGCAAGTTCAAGAAGTATGTAGTAGCATGGCTAAAGACGTAAATGAGGTACACATAGAGGAGGATCTTGAAGTAGAAGAATTGAATGGAGAAGAGCTACGTGATGAAATGTGTTCATTGATCCAAGAAGGAGAAAGTTGTGCCATCATTGATGTTGACATTGATCTTGACCAAGATATTAGCCTCGCTACAACAAATGTCCAAGAATTGCAAATGAAGAGCTATTCACACCATGGCAATGATCTTCATATGGATCCAAGAAGTTTAGTAAGTCTTGCTTTTTACAAGATTTGCAAAAGTTCATTATATTGTAATATTACTTCTATGGATTCTAGTTATACTTTGTTGGAAGAATCAAAATTGTATGATAGGAGTATCATGCTCCAAGAGGCGTCCTTATTACCACCTTGTGTCTCACGGCTCAAGGAGGATCAAAGTACTCTTATGGCACTTATGGAGAATAAGTATCATAAATTTGAAGAACCAAGGAGTCTCATTCTTACACCAATGGAGGTTGGAAACCGTGGGCCTATAAAGGATCAAGATCCTTTACCATCACTTGTTCTCATTTGTGAATATTTGGATGAAAGACAAGCACCATCAACAAGTGACCTCTCTCACTTATCTCTTTTGGTACGTTTCTCTTCCATGAGTATTATCATGCATCAAAGGTTGCCACCAAATCCTATGATTCATCACCGAATGGTCTATGCAAAGGATCAAGCGCAACTCATGGATAACTACATCAATGTCCTTGATTCTCATAGTATACAACATATTTCGAAAGAGTATGTACCATTGCAATGTAAAGAGAATGTATGTGTATACTTTGATAACATTTTCGTATGTAGTAGAAGTAGAAAGGAGTATGTAAATCCTTTGGAGTTAGCGTTAGCGAAGCATAAACCACATGGAGAATTGGAGAAATACTTGGAGAAATGTCCTTACCTCTCGTCCAAGAATATGCTATCTCACCATATCTCATCAAATGGAGTAATTCAAGTGGACAAAAGGAAGAAAAGAATTATTCAAGAAGGGTCCATACTTGCATCTATACTTGAGGTACTATGTCTCTTAAAGGATGCTAATGATCATCATATTCTTTTATTCCCTATTCTTGCATCATATTTGTTCATTACAAATGGAGTTGAGAAAGGTGAAGTCCTATCTCAAGGAAGTTGTCCCATAGATTATTTTGGTGAAATACCAAGTGGAGAAAAGAAGAAGCTACATGCTTATGGCTTAGCATTCATACTTGTTGCTATCATGAGGATATTTGAGCAAAAGGATTATTATCTTGAAGGATTCATGCTTAAGCTTTGTGATTCTTACAAAGTATTGGAGTATGTTTCATGTGATAAGGAGATCAAGGCATCATTATGCTTTGAGATGAAGTACTTGATTCGTTCATCAAAATCAAGTCACTTGGAGGAAGCAAGTCCTTTGACTAAAGGAAGTTTTCTAACGAGGAGATACATGTTTGATTCAAGAGTACTTAGTCTTGAATATATCAAGGAGTTGTATGAAGATGATGATGATTTTAAAGAAGTATACAAGGTATGTGAGAAGCATCCTCAACAATCCTTTTATATTGATCATGGATTTCTTTTCAAAGGGAATCAAGTGTGTATTCCAAGGAGTGGAATTCATGAAATCTTGATCATGGAAGTACATGGAAGTTCTTTTGATCATTTGGGTCTACTCAATACGTATCTCAAGATGAAGGAGTATTATTTCTGGCCTAGCATGATCGTTGATATCGAGTATAAGCTGCAATATTGTGACATTTGCAATCCTTCTATACCATATGGAGATGAAAGCTTGAATTTTAAGATGATGGATTCAAGGAAGTCAAGATGATATTAAGATCGTTGAAGGTCATCCTTCAAAGATGGAACACCATATTACTATTGTCTTCATCATGAGTTACAAGCTTGTGAATCTATACTTTGAAGTTGAGAAGTTATATGAGATTTCTACAATCTCCATAAATAAACGAGATTTGAAGCACCATAATACCATTGGCTTATTCATGAGAAGACTTGGAAGAAAGTGGAAGTTCAAGTCAAGCATCAAAGGAATCTATGATGATTTCAAGGCATTCAAGAAGAGAATTTGTAAACTCATAAGAAGGAACAAGAGAAGTGATGTCAATAACACATATGGGAAGACATCTTATAAACAAGGAAGAAGAAGTGTTATGTACTGGTTTAGAAGAAGTTTTGTCTAAGTTTGAGGACAAACTTTTTCAACCGGGGGAGAATGATGTATATTTGCCTATCTATATACATCAAGGCCTAGCTAAAGGACCTCTATCCAGCTAGAAGCTACAAATGTCGCCTTGGGTATCAACAACTACAAGGGTTTATTAGCTCAAGGAAGAAAGCATGAAGGACCTTGATGGTATTCTAGCTTACATGGAGTTACTCTCACATTTGGAGGACATCAATGAGCATAAATAACTCTCAAGTCCTTATTGAGAAGTCATCTCTCACGGCAGCAAAGGACTCCATCAAGTACAGTTCGATATTTTGCTCTATAACTCTAGATCCATACATCTATTGGGGAAATCATCAAAAGACAGATTGGAGCTCTCTCAATAAGATTTCTAATGGTTTTTGAATCAATGAAAACGGACAAGTATTGAAGGAGTTATAGCAATTTCTTTCTAGAGTTGTATTTTAGAGTTTATGATGTCATAAATAGGATATATGATGTAATAGTTGATTCTTGGTTTCTTGAACCCTAGGTACACGTCCAAGGGGTCCCAAGAGTAGTATAAATAGACCCCCTAGGGTGCCATTGTATTCAATCATTCATTCATAAAATCAAATACAAACACAAGGTGTTGTTTTCTCTCTAGCTTTTGTGCTAGTCTTTTCGTTTCTCTTGAGAGAGTTTCGAAGTTATCCCCTTCTTCTATTCAAGGGTGGCATCCTTGAAGGTGAAATGAAGGAATTGAAGAGTTCTTTGAGGTGGTGTGGCTGTATCCTCATCGATCCTTCAAAAGCCAAATCTATCCAACTATCCATTCCATCGTTCATTCAACTACATTCATCCAACCTCACGCCATTCATCAAGAATTCATCAAGAATTCAACAAGAATTCATCAAGAACCCAAAGCATTCAAACCGTCCATCATTCGTTCATCATCATACCTTCATTTGGTAATCATCTTTCATAGTTCTTTCTATCCATTTCCATTCCATTTTCGCACCTTAAGAACTTTGAGAAGGGAGATTCTTATCTTCGCTCTTAAAGATCCTTAACCCTTTGTGTAATGTGATCTTGTGGTCCCATTATACATCAAGAGTCTTGGTCAAAACGCTAAATGCTACCCCAAACGCTAGTGCCGAACACAACCTTAGTTTTGTGAAAGTAGTTTTTGGGACAATTAATCATTCATTAACTATAACTAATGTCTATATGTAGTAGCCAAATAGTGACAATAAAGAAAACAATGTGCTAACAACTGCTAAACTTATCCAAATATAAAACAATGTGCTAAATTTATTACAGTATCAAAGAAATCAAAAACAATGTACTAAACTTGAATTTTCACCTTTTATGTCACTCACTCCCTCCGTTTCATATTAATCGTCATCTTTAAAAATTGTGCAATCAAATTTTAGAATTTTTTACCATAAATTTCTCGATATATACAATAAGTTATTATATGAAATTACCACTATTAGATTCGTACTGAAAAATACTATCATAAAAGTATAATATTGCAATCTTTAATAACATATTATGTAAGAAATTATCAATCAAAAAGTGACATTAAAGACCGTAAAAGTCAAAATTATGACAATTAATATGGAATGGAGGGAGTACCACACTTTGTTTTACTTATATCTAGACCTGGGCAATGGGCCGGGGACCCGCCCGACCCGCCCCGCCCCGGCCCGAAAAATTGCAGGTCAGGGCCAATATTTTTGAAGGCGACCCGGCCCGCCCCAAAAAAAAACCGGGGCCCCGATGAATGGACGGGCCGGGCTCGGGCTGAGGGTCTGTGACCCGACCCAGCCCGCCGACCCGCTAGTTCACACCAGCCATCAAGTTGTTTCTAGTTCTGTGAATCTGTGTTTGAAAAGTTTATTTTACTTACATCATAAAATGGAGCATGTTCATTCATTTATTAGCAAATAGCAAATGGAGAATTTAAATGCCTTATATTCTTGGAAAATTTAGGTATTTATGATAAGTGAAGTAGGCAATTACGCTTAATCTAGTCCAACTACCTGAACAACAGTGCATTAGCGAAACTTTGATCTTTCTTTCTGATATTAAACAAGCAATAGCAACAATAAGCTAAGTTTGGCCAATTTCAATTTCAAGTCATTGTCGGCCCCCTGACCCGGCCCGCGGCCCACCGGGTCAGGGCTCGGGTCGACACTACCTGACCCGATGATCGGGCCGGGCCGGTGGGTCACAAATTTTCGGCCCGCCTGACCCACCCCGACCCGCCTTATGCCCAGGTCTACTTATATCCAATTTATTTTACTCATTTCATTCAATTTATCCACTTTATAACACCATCCTCTGAGCAATTACAATGGTGAGTAATATTTTACTTGAAAATATGTGATATTCACCAATTAGAGCTTGAATTGAATAAATTTATCACCCCTTCAATTATTGAGTCATTTGATTAATCTCTTAATTACTTTTCTATGTTTATCTCTTACCTCCTCTTTCTCTCCCTACCATACTCTTTCTCTCTCCTTTATCAATCTCTCACCACCGTGGAATTTACTATGTAATGATAAGTGAAGAATCAAAAGTAACTAATAAAGAATACAATTAGTAAATTAGTAATTAATATCTCGCTCAAACTATAAAATGACATATCATAAAATATAAAGAATATTTTTTTTCGGATTATGTAAATTTAACATGTCGACTGTCTACTGAACCCTGCTTTAAGGATAATTACCAGCAAATTTAACAGGTCAAAGGATAAGGAGTAAAACTTTTTTTACAAGAACAAGCCAAGATCGTGTAAGGGATGATGATTACAGCAAGGCATTCAAGAGAAAATGGAATATTGTCATCAAAGTTGTGAGGAAGAGCCGTCCTTGCACGACAAGGATAAAATAAAGGAGAATTAGGTCCATAATCAAGGAGCGAGCAAACAGGCTCCCGCCCAAGATCGCGGCGTTCCAAGGAGTCTGCACATGATGCAATGGAAGGGGCAACAATGGACACCTCACCAGTAACGCAATCATAGGGATGCAGGTCTAAGATTGAGCCATTGGAGCAGGACGAGGACTAAAGTGAACAGAGCCAATGCAATCCCAAATAAGCGAAAGATAAAGAGTTTTTTACTCAATGGTGACCACATTTATCCAAAGCGTCATACATGAACCACTCCTGATGCTTGTTAGTAATTACTATCATAGTCTATTGTGTTTTACAAGGAGATTTTATGAGAATCATGGGTTGAGTCTATCAGTTTTGCAAGATCAAATAGATCCAGCCGATAACCTAGCTATCTAGACTAGGAAAGTCGCTATAATGTCTTACCAACAAATTTTAGAGGAATTGAGGGACGGAACGATAGGGAAAAAAAAGGGGAACGCGTCCAGTAGAAAGAAATTTTAGGTAGGAAGATGGGAAAAACAAATCATAACCCTTGATTTTACATCTGACGGTATATGGTCATGAATACCAGGGATTGTAGTTATGGAGTTCACGACACAATCCCTTAAATCCTTAACCACACTCTCTGAAATCCATGACCACACTCCCTCTTATTCAAGACCATATACTATCAAATGTAAAATCAAGGGTTGTAATTTGCTCTTCTCATCTTCCTACCTAAATTATCTTCCTATTGGATCCGTTTCCAGAAAACAAATATGCATACTGAAGTGGAATTAAATCTAGGACTGTCCATGGCTCCGTGCATTTACCATAAACACCAACATCATGGATTATTACTTGGAGCGCCCGCACCAACGTATCAATAAAGAGAAAACCCCACCACCATCAAGAAAGACAACATTTGCTAAATGCAAACAAAGCTGATTAGCTCAGCTCCTCCATTATAGTTCTGTTTTTTGCCGTGGAAAAACTGGCAAATCGTATCGATATAGAACCGGTTGGCTATGCTATAAGTAAGATACAGGGCAAATTTCTTTGGAAACAAACAACCCAATTACAGGTCAGGAAAACACGATTACATAAACGAATAAATGAAATGGGTTTGTGACCTTTCGACATCAGGCTACATTTCAATCTGCACCACAATCATGGTGCAGGGGCAGAGGATGCTGCTTCAGCACAATATAATTTACAAAAACTTCCGAATTGCTGGTAAAACCTTTGCTTTTGGTTAATTTCATACACCAATCTAGAGATCTCATCGCGTGTACAGAGCCACCAAAGTAAACGGTTCCATCCCGAGGGGTTCAGTACCTGATGACACGGTGACGCAGCCACAGCTCGTACATGACCATATGAAAAGCATCGTATTTGATGGGAGGTGTGTTCCATTGAAAATGCTTTTGTACCTGATGCAATGAAAAATATAAAACATGATTTACACAAATGACAAATGGAACAAATTAGCATGGGTAAAAATTCGAGTCCAAGTTAAATTCGGGTCTGGCAAATCAATAAATGTCAAAATTGGAATGTGAACTTGATGTTCATTACCCGGCCTTTTTTGGGTTGGACCAGATCGGACAATTTAAATGGACCTAAAATCAAGTCAAAATCGGGTTTTGGACAACAGAAAACTAAGAAATTGTGTCCAAATTTTTGGTTAAATCGTACTGTGTCCGAATTTTGGGTTAAATCAGTCTATGTAATCTATATGGCTGTGCCGGGTTTTTCCCAAGTCAGACAAATGCGAGTAATTTTGCTACCACTAGAAAAGGTACCAATTCAAAAAAACAAAAAAAACAAAAAACAAAAAAAACCGAGAATAAGTCTCCTGAGTCCCAAGCCCATTTTTCAGATCATCAAGATCCCACCAGTACAAAGATAATACCTTAACCAGATTCATATGGAGCCGAGCAAACTCTGAATATGGTATATCCTTGAGCTTTTGCTTCAGGTCATAAACGTCTCTCTCCCTCAGTACAACAGCAAATTTTCTCCAATCAAGGATATCATTGAATGGGAGATCATAGTAATCTGACAAAATCACTGCATAAAACAAATTCACCATATATTAGAACTTCATGAGTCCTCATCTCATATATAATTGTGAAAGCTCAGAAATTGCAAAAAAATTGCATGACATAAACCACTGAAGACTCAAGAGTCTATAATGCACGTTTGTATTAGAGATCAGGCAGCTGAACATCTTCAAACACCGATACAAGAACATTCCAAACCCAAAGCCCTAACTCCTCCTACATGACCAGAGGCGCAACCTAAATCAACTCGAAGTAAATCAATTAAAAGTTTAAAAACTTACCAGGAATGCAACCATAATGAATTGAATCCATGATTCGGGCACTATTAACTTGAGAACCACCAGGGCATATACAATACTTATTCCGGTAAAACCTTTTCTGATACACCAAAGGCCCAATAGCTCTACTTATCCTGTTATTTGAAATATCAAGTTCCGTATCATTCTCCCAAACTCTGGCCAGAATCACTCTAATCTTGGAGTTACGATGGCCTGCCCAGAATCCAAGATTTGTCCTGCAAACCATACTTCTTGTTAACTTCTAATAAATTACACATAGTAGTAGCTACCACATGTTATAAATATTCCCTCAAGTAAACGCAGAAACATTACACCAATCCACATTCGTTGTGCTAATGTAACATCATTAACAAAGCATCACTCTGATGCTTGCCCGATAATATGATCAATGCTGTAAGTCAAAATATTTGGTGCTTATATCTACCTATTAGCCACTCCAATGTCTTATATCAAACAGTATAGATAGCACCTAAGTAAGCTGAATGGATCTCAGTCATAAAAAAGCAAGATTAAACCGGACATAAGAGAAACAAAAATTAACTTCTTCCACCAACCTGTTTTCTAGATCATTTCCTCCAGAAGGAAGAGCAAATGGTTGTAGTACTTGAGGCAAAGCAACATCCTTGTGGGGGATAAAACCGACATCATAGCTGGGGGAGCAAACGACCCGAATAGAATTCTTAACCAGAAATGGGAGCCCCTCAGTTGCCCTTACCCCAACATCATGGCAAGTCACAAAAAAGTGATCAGCACCAAGAGTTCTATTCCAATAAGGATACTTGAACATCAAACTCTCAACATAGTCCTTAACAATCACGGTCATATTTTCATATGAAGTCCCCTGCATCGAGAAACATTCATCATCTCGTCATATCTAATGCTCTGACAAAACTTCTTAATGGTAACTAACATAACTGTCAAAAGTTTGGGGCAACTAGCAAGTAACTCAACTTACATAACATAACAATGCATACTGTATATATATAGAGATCACTGCGAGACAATCGCAGAACCATTCATAGGGCATTCCATGAATCTTACAGAATATATGCATTTATGAAGAGGAAAAACATTCCAAAGTTAATACAACTAACAAACTAATCCCACACTTCTATGTATCCATTGCAATCATTTCCTCACATCTTTTCGCTCGCAAACATCAACTACAATAGCCCTACTAAATAACATCACTAACTCTAAGCAAAACAATTAAAAAAAAAAAAAAGGCAGTGTGATATAATATGGCTAACCAGAAACTGGTTCATACAACTAACTAACTAATCCTACACTTCCTTCTTTAAGCAATTCATGCGTTTTTTCTCAACTATCTAGTAGAATTTCCTACATTTCCAACTCAATCATACAAGAATCTCCAACAATGTTGTCATCTTCCCCTCCCGAACATTAACAGCAAGAGTTTTCCCGTTTTGGCACTGTGATCAAATGAGCAATGTCTGACTACCAAACGATCCAACACTGCGATCAAATTAGGGCCAAAAAAAGATAAAAGAAAAAAAAAAAGAAACGGTACCTTTCCTCGCATCTTATGGCAGGAAATTGGGATGAAGAACAAATTAGCCTCATCAGGATCCTCCGTCCGAAACCGACTCTCTCGAATGTTCTGGAAGAAGTACCCCTCACTCGAATACTTCCCGGTAAGCTTCCTCGGCGTCTGGTAGAAGGTGTTCGGATCACCATCCGGATAGATGTACACCTTGAATTTCTTCTCCATCTCGGCATAATTCAACCGGAAGATCTCCGGCGTATGATACACCTCCGACAACTCTTCCTCCGATTGCTTCTCATCTGATTTGGCGACGGTGTTCACGACCTGAAATTGAATCAGACGTCATCAGATCCGAATTAGGGTTAGCTCAGCCGGAAGAACAAGAGAGAGAGAGAGAGAGAGAGAGAGAGAGAGAGTACCAGATTGGAGGAGGAAGGGTTGGGAGAAGAGCGGAGGGATTTGAGAGAGAGAAAGGTGAAGGAGATGAGAGTGAGAGTGGCTAGGGTTAGGAGAGATCCTCGGAGAGTGAACATGGAGGAGGAAGGTGGCGACTGCGGTGGCTTCACCGCCGACATCGGCCGTCGTCGGTGGCGCGTGGGATACTCGCTGGCGTCGAGATTTGAGTAGAATTTGCTCTGCTGTTTGTGACCCGCCCAGAGTAAAAGAGTGTGGCAGAGAGAGAGAGAGAGAGAGAGAGAGAGAGAGAGAGAGATGTAGAGAGAGAAAGAGAGAGACGCGCGATCTTGAAGGCGCGTGTTGATTGATCTCTTGCAATTATATACGTTCGAAGACTGCGATTGCGGATTGGGCTACATTTGGGCTGGTCTTGCCGTATTAACTTTGGTATGATTGGGCTCAGCCCAACCATATTGCTCGTGTCTTATTTAGAACATGTAAAGCTGAGAATTGAGAAGTGAGGGATACTAAAAATTTATCGAAAATTACCGTCATTTATCGAAAGTTACTGAAACTTATCAAACTTACAGAATCTACCAAAAACATTTAACATATAAATCGAAAGTTACTTATTAAAAATAACATTTACCTTACGGTCCTATTATTTACCACCGAACTTTACGGGCCCTTACTCAGGAATGATTGGAATGAATTTATCTTTCTTTCTGTTTCTACTATTGTCCTGATTTTTCAACCGTTTCTCAATTAATTTTGAAATGGTTTTATTTTTTTTATTTTTGAAATTTTGTGCCTCAGACTGGAGTCTCCTTATGCATTAGAATGAAGATTGCCTGTAGTTGGAACTCCCAAATCTCATAACAATGACACCACAATGAAATTTGGAGTTAGAGAAATTGCAATGTAGTCTCAACAATTATGGGTTCTTTTTTTTTTTTCTTCCTAACCCATTTTTCCTTTGCGGGTCCAAAAAAGTGTGAGAGAAGCTACATTGCTAGATAAACCGAGATATACCTAGCAACAACTCTAATATAAACTTTGTGTTAAAATTTGAACAGTTTAACTTGTGTCAGGTTTGAGTTTCTCTTAACAATTATAGGAGGTTGGATTTGAGTCAAGACATGTCTTGTATCATACCTTCCTGACTCTAATACAACTAAGGAATATGACAACGCAACAGAACACTTAACAAAAACATTGACATACACCTATAAAAATGAAAATAACTAATGATTATCCTTCTAATACTACTCAAAATACAACAACTCACAGCGTAAATCCCGCATACATATAATCCAGGGAGATCAGATACAAACCATCTCAATCTGACCCACAATACTATCAAACTCAAGTTTCTGATCAATCAACATGACCTACAAGCTCCCAATTTCTCCTCCCTTGAACCACTCTTATTCTTCACACTCTGAATCCTCAAATTATTCCTCACAAACACAAAATCCTTAGCTCTTTTATCACCCCCCATCTGAAGAGCCTGTTTACACCCAATTTTCTGACATCTACACCTCTCCAAACACACAATTTTGCCACTCGAGACCTGACTCAGAACCTTGACAGCCAAATTCTGCAGCCTTGGAGTCTCAAACCCAAAGCTCTCCCACCATGTAACCCCCTCCATTTCACCCCTACTTTCGACGGCATCTTCTTCCCCAAAACACCCGTCGCCTCTCTGATAACTCCTGAGCTCCTGGTCGAGCGCTTTTCTAGCTTCAATGTCGGGCTCAAACCTTTCTAGGGTTGCTTCCCATGATCTCCTCAGATGGGCATCATTGTTCTTTGTAAATTGGGTTTTTTTGAAGTATTTTGGGTTCAGTATGTATCCCGCTCCATGTAGGGGCGAAAACAGCACATCCCATCTGGTTTCTAGCAGCATTTCGAGCTGATTTAACATCGATTCATCAATCCGTTTGTTGCTCCTTAGGGATTCGAGGGAAAGAATGCGCCAGTTGTAGATGTCACCCATCACAGATGTGTCCACGACGAAAGTAGTTAGTTGTCTGACAAAGGGATCAAAGAGTTCCAGGGCCGAATTCGCTGTGACCCAGAAATTGTCATCTGAAATGACAGATTCTGCACTGAACCCAGTATTCGTAACTACCCTGTTCTTCCATTTTTCGCTAGAAATCAGCTCTTTTAACGCGGGTTTTTTGGTGACAATCCTTCTAACCAAGCAATAAGACGGGGCAAATTTCTGACAGATTGAGTCAAAGGGTGATTCAGTTTCTTCCTCCTTAAGAATGTTGCTGTCAAACTCGGATATGCACTGTTGGAGTCTTTCAGAGGTTGAAACTGTAGGTTTTACGCTCTCAAGTTGCGAAATCTCCTCCATGAGAAAAAGGACAGAATGCGACGAGCAATGAGACCAAAAAACACCTGGAAATTTCGACACTAAAACCGACTCAAAAGCATCACTAGCTTCCCCACTGATATGTGTAACAACTTGCAGGACATTTGAGCATCCAATGTCAGAGATCACCTCACAAAGCTCCTTGATAAACTGATTGTCCGGCCCATCCCCTTCAATAATATCCACCTCTTTTACGAAGAACACACCCCTAGGGCTAGCCACGAAGAAGTCCACACAAAAGCACCCGACTGAGCCATCTAGCCGGTTGGTGCACAAAACGGTGCACCCAGTGTGGGACCATGACCCCCTAGCTAGAACCATGGCTCGGTCTAGCCTAGCCTTCTCTTTGCCAAGCAAAGAGCCCGCGAGTTGGTCCAACAAAGGCGGCTCATATCCATGCCCAAACGCACCAACCGCCTTAACCATCTCATGAAAAAAGGGCGAATCCACAAGATCAGGGGCTAGCCCATTTGCGAATAAGAACCTAGCCACGGTGTGGTCCACGTCATCACGAGTTGGAGCCCGGTCTATCATCCTCGTTGGCGGATGATGATGATTGGTAGTCTTGAAGAGATGGACTAATGCTAATCTACCAGGATTAAGCTGATCACTAGAAGGGATTATTACTTTCTTGTTCGATTTCTTTTTCTTCATAATCTTTAACTTCCTAGTGAACCGGTCATCTTGATCAAGTGATTTGAGGGATTCTCTCGAAGAAGGATCGATGGAAGGACAAGGCTTGACACCACAGCCGATGAACCCTAGGAGGTGGGCCCTAACGCGAGAGTAAGAACCGTTGTAGATGTGATTGCAATGGTTGCATTTCCACTTCTTTGCTCCACTCCCTTTGTCAAAACATCCTAATACACTCACATGTTTCCACCCCCATTTGTCAGATTTAACCGGCATTCTCGACAACAATAACAACAACAATCGTGCGAATTACTCAATATATGAACCAGCTGAAGCAAAGCTCAACAACTGCCAAATCACAAACAACATCAAAATCCAAATAAACAAGAGTATACAATATATATAATGTGTGTAATATCATAGTGAAGTACTGTAAACAAGGGCATTAATGGGTTTTTTCATCAAGCTAATCTGAAAGAGATACACAAACAAGGGTATAGTGTGTATAATTTGTATGATTAATGGGTTTGTATGAAATTAATTGCCAAATCACAGACAACATTGAATTCAAGTAAACAAAGGTATAGTGTATAAGAATATCATAGTGAAATACTGGAACCAGGGTACAATGTGTATAATCTGTATGATTAATTAATGGGTTTTATCAAACTAATCTGCCAAATTACAAACAAGAGTATAATGTGTATAAGAAGCATATATAAGATCATAGAATTCTGCGAACAAGGGTATGGTGATTATAATCTGTAGGCATAACGGGTTTTATCAGTCGCGTAGCGTATTAGTGTAATTTTTAGCATTAAAATTGTGGATTATATGTTTATCAAATGAGAATGATAATATACTAGGCATCCCTAATTCAAACTTCTAGATCCGCCACTGGTTTTTATCAAACTAATCTGTCAAATCACAAGCAACATCCAATTCAAGAAAAAAAGGGTATAATGTGTGTAAGAAGGGTAAAGAAGCATATATAAAATCGCATTTCGATACTCTAAACTAGGGTTTAATGTGTATAATCTGTATGATTAATGGGTTTCCATCAAAATAATCATTAACAAATCACAAATAGATCAAAATACAGGAAAACAAGGTACAAACTATATAGTTTGTAAGAAGCACAATATTATATCATAGTCTAAACAAAATACAACAAAAACAACTCCTAGTATGAGTCCGGCTTTAATGGTGTTTGTACAGTTTAAACACAGATAATGCAGTAAATCGATAAAATCAACCGTAAAACGGAAATATATCCTCCATGATTAGTTGATAATCTGTATGATTAAGGCCATCTGCAAAGGGCATTTATCAAACTAATCTGCATTCATCTGGGGTTTCACATAACATCATAGTTATAATACATTTAATACAGGACTAAACTTAATTAAAAAGATAATTAAGTTGTATGCTTCCCTGGATTAATTCAGATTAGTTGATAATCTGTATGATTAATGGGTTTTTATCAAACTAATCTTCATTCATCTGGGGTTTTAGCAGAGGCATTAATCTAACCCTAACACAACCATCAAATGACAAATCTAGAGAGAGAAAGAGAGAGAAATGTACCTTGAAGTGAAGACAACAATGGTAGCCAGAGAGAAAAAGAAAAATCTGTGGAAATATTTAAAGGGTATGAAGTCAGTATGATGAAATCCTTCATTCCGTCTGTTCTTTTTGAAGCAGGGGAGGGAACCCAAAGAAAAGGAAAAACAAATTCACATTAAATATGGAGAAACGTTTCCGTTGGGAGCGAAACGTTTTTTTAATTATTTTCATTTTTTCCCTGAGAGTTGAGTCGGCAAAAAATCAGATTCGAGGGAATTCGTGTCGGACCCATTCGTTTTATGTTAAAGTTCGGACGAAAAATTCATGTTTAGACATGAGTATTATTTCAAATTGGATTAGGTCGAACAATTTTTCCATACAGGCAGCGGACAAAAATTTATTTAATTTAAAATATCCGAATTATCTAACCCGAAAAAATCTAGATCTGAATATATATTTTCATCTGAATTTTATATATTGACCGAATATTCAGACATATAATTTATTTTTTTTTATTATCCAAACTTTATTTTAACTTCGTCCAGATAAGCTTAAATTTAATGGAGGGAATGCTTGATATTTCAACCAATTTGACCCTGTCAGATTACTCGGTAAAATCGACGAAGAAAGAAACGTTTTTGAAATGAAAGACGTTTCGGAGAATAGTCAGAGGCTGGCATAATTTGTTTTCATTCTTTACAACTTGTTAATTGGCCCCACATGCATGAAACGTTTCTTATTTTAATTGTTTGTGTTTTGTTGGACGTCTCCCACTCTGACACTTGTATGGAAAAAACAAAATAAAATAGAATGGCAAGGTAAAAAGGATTCTTTTTATATAAAAAGAAAAACGTATTTCAAAACATTGACCTTTAGATAAGGCTATTTCTTTATCTATCTTGTAGATAAAACTATGTTATCATATTTGGTGGAAATTATCAAACTTTAGCCTTGAACAATGTTGCTTGTTTAGAAAAATTTATATTTGTCTTTCAAAAAATAAACGTATGTATTGTATGGGTAGTTTCATAATATATGTGTTCATCTGATCTCAAAAAAAAAAAAAAAAAAAGTGTTCATCTTATTTGCTTGAGCCTATGTACATACTTTAGCCTTTTATCTACCCAACATTCTAACAAAGCTAATTAAAATAAAAATATAGACAAAAAAAATGTTGTACAATTATAAAATTGTTTGGCAGAGCCACTTTTCCAGTTTTCCCTATAGCCGCAAGGTATGCAGCAATCTTGCTTTGATTACAATTACAAGGACAGGTTGCACAATGCAGAGTGTGGGACCACGGGTATCACTTATAAAAAAATTTCAAAGATTCAAACTTTGTTCTTTTGCGTGATTGATAAGATACGATATTGTTGTGGTGTGATAAGTTGTGGAAAGCGCGATAAGGTGTGGAAATTGGAATGATATGGTAAAATTTATAAAAAGTGTGGTTGATGTGATACGTGAGGAGAGAAAATATGAAAACTGAAAAGTAGAGGAGAAAAATGAAGAAATAAAAAAGTGTAGAGGTATATTGATAATAATTGTGATAAAATGTGTTGTGGTAAAGCACCGTAAAGAATAGGACCTAAGTAGTTAGTAGGATGGTAAGGTAAGGTGATGCAAAGTAAGGTTGGTACAGAAAGGTAATAAAATAATAGAAATAAATAAACATCAAATTACCTATTTTTTTATTATTTTTAAACAAATTCTTTGAGTTAAGTAAAAATTTTAAATATAAATTATATAAAAATTTATTGAGTATGATAAGTAAGGTAAAATAAAGTAAGGATAGATAAAAATTTACTTTACAGCCCAAAGATTAGAGCCACAGACAATCTAATTTCTATTTGTTGAAAGACTGGTTCAGAAAAACCCATCAAAACATTAAACCAAGAAAGGAATAAGCATTGCCATCCTCATGTATGTCATATCAACTGTGTCGTATCAAGTCCTAGTGAATGGGAGACCAACCAATGGGATTATCCCTCAGAGGGGATTGCGCCGGGGAGACCCTCTCTCCCTTTACTTCTTTCTTATCTGGACGGAGGGGCTATCCGCCCTCATTAGACATAAAGAATAGCATAATCTTATTCACGACATTAAAATAGCCCGGAATGCTCCCATTGTCCCACACCTCTTTTTTGCAGATGATAGCCTCTTGTTCGTGAAAGCAAGCCGGGAAGAGGCCGAGCAGGTTCAGGAAATCTTGAGACTCTATGAGGTAGCTTCGGGACAAGTGATCAATGTGGACAAGTCCGTGATATCTTATGGCCGAAATGTGAGCGAACAAACAAAGAATATGCTCCAGGAGTGTTTGGGATTTAAGGCTGTGGATTCTCATAAAAAATACCTCGGGATGCCAACCTTTATTGGGGCGGTATTCCAAGTTGTCCAAGATCTTCGGAAGAAACTAAAAGGATGGAAGGAAAACTTTTTATCAAAGGCAAGGAAGGAGATTCTTCTCAAACCAGTGGTACAAGCCATCCCCACGTATGTCATGCAATACTTCCAATTATCGGCGATGGTTTGGAGAACTTGGTAAGCCAATGACGCACATTCTGGTGGAGAAATCATGTGGAGGAGGGGAATTCCATGGGTAGCCTGGGATACGTTATGTGAGCCCAAGAAACGAGGAGTACTTGGCTTTAGGGACTTTAAATCCTTCAACCAAACCCTACTCGCTAAACAACTATGGCGAATTATCCACAACCCCCAATCGCTAAATGCGAGAATTTTAAAAGCAAAGTACTTCCCGAGGTGCAAGCTATGGGAAGAAAAGGTGGGTTTTCAACCGAGTTTCACATGGAGATCCATACTGGGAGCCTGAGATCTGATTAAGGAAGGGGTGCTATTGGAGAGTGGGGAGAGGAAAAAATATCAAGGTGTGGGGGGATGCGTGGGTACCAAGGTTAGAGGGAGGCCGCATCACTACACCAGCCACTTTGTTAGAAGGAGCGAGGGTGAGTGAGCTTATCAGAGACGATGGATCCGAATGGCGGAGGGACGTCCTGGACATGTGCTTTAATGAAGTGACCAAACAGTCAATCCTAGCCATCCCTCTGGGTGAAACACCGCAAGAAGATGTTCCGACATGGAAGTATACCAAGCACGGAGACTGTTCGGTCTCGTTCCGAGCCGAATTTTATATCTTTTATAGGGAGTCTTGTTTGTTTCAACTCCGTTATTATATGTAGATATGATGTTTTCTTTAATTTTGTAGGTTAATAATAAGTTGAGCCAAAACCCGAGCGAAAATGGCAAAACCGAGCGAGAATTTCACAAAGTTTGCATGTTAGCAGCGAAAGTGTTGGACAGTTAAGCGTCACACCCAAGTCATCCTTAGTCACGCCTGTGACCTATTCCTGTGACCTATGTGGTGTGCAAATTTCAACTAAGGAGGAGAAAATCCAGCAGGTAGTCACGACTGAGTCGTCTGATGACTCACCCGCGACTAGCCCCTGTAGCATCATCACTAAGGTCAAGGAAACTGCCAAGGCAATGAAGTCCAGAAGCAAGTCACGCCCGAGTCGTCTGATGACTCGCCCGCGACCAATTTCTGTGAGGTCGAGACAACCGAACAATGCAAGGAATTCTCCGGTGGTTAGAAAGCGGTCACACCAGCGACGGAACCTGACTCGACCGCGACACTCTGTTTTTCCGCGCAATTTCTCTGGGTGAAATGTTGCGTTTTGTGTAACCAATTGGCTCTGTATATATATCCTTAGTGACGAAATTAGTAGCAGCTTTTGTTTTAGCATTGTTTTTACTTAGTTTTTCTTTACATTTCATTTCAAGTTTATGCAATTGTTATTCTCTCTCTTAGGATTTCAAGTTTTCTTGTTCTCCAAGTTCTCAAGTTTTTGGTTGTAATCAACATTTCTTTGAAGTAATTTCAGCAAATTTCTCCTTCCTTTCCCTTGTTTTCCTTTGATTTCATTGAGATTGTTATTGAAAGCTTTCTAGGTTAGCCACAACTCAATCCATTTTAGTGAAAATGTGGATTAAGGATCACAAATCCTACTTCAAAGTGAGGATTTGAGGTTCTTAGTAACCTAATTCACACTTTCTTGCTTGTTCAGGGAAAGTTACAAAATGAAGATCAAAGATGGAGGTTGAAGAATAGAGAATATGTTGGGTCTTTAAGGGTATAGACTTAGTACCTAATTTCATTATTAGCTAGTTTATTGCTTTGTTACTTGCTATTAATTGCTTCCTTGATTAGTGTGATAGTGTCACTTGCTATTGAATGCATTTCTTGCTAGTGTGATAGTTTTACTTGGTATTGATTGCCATTGATTGCTTTTGATTAGTTTTGTGATAGTTTCTTGATGGTTATGTCTTAGTTGCATGATTAGGATTAGTTTAATAGCTTAATTTACATATTTTACTGTTTTTCTGCACTTGGACATCTTAGCAAACTGATAGCCTAAATAAGCCTAACAACCCATCCTTGTGATACGACATATCTACTAAAACCACAAAAATACACAACCGAACAGAGACTATACAGTGCGATCGGGCTATCAAATGGCCAGGGGAGAGAGAGAGAGAGAGAGAGAGAGAAGCTGCCAACATAAAAGAATCCCCTTCGCGAGTAGATGAGGGAGGTGCACAACTTATTTGGAGAGCGGAAGCGGCACCAAGAGTACAACACTATGCATGGCGGATATGGCGGGATGCCTTGCCAACCCTAGTCAACATGATAAGGAAAGGGATGGAGGAGGACCCCGTGTGCCAGATGTGTGGAGAAGATTACGAGTCCAACGACCACATATTCCTGGATTGCATATGGGCATGGAAGGTATGGTGTCTCTCAGTCTTTAGAATGGATGTAAGGTGGAGAGATGAGAGAGACGTGGGCAAATGGATGGAGGAGAACATGAAGAAGATGAATAGGGAGGGGGGGGGGGGGGATTCTCCTAACTACTCTATGGTTCATCTGGTATGTGAGAAACCGGATGCTACATGACAACCACAGGATACCACCGGAGGGAGCAATCTCACGTGCTCTGACATATGCGAGACGGTACAGTGAAGCTCAGAACAGAAGGCCCACACCACAACATACACAGGAGGAAGAAATAAGGTGGAAAAAACCGGCAACGAGGTGGATCAAGATTAACGTTGATGCCGCGTTGGGCACAGAGGAGGGGGGAAGCTGGGCTGCCATAGCGAGGGATGCATGGGGAAGAATCATTGGGGCGAAGGTGGAACGCAGGGAGACACCATGGGGGATACAAGCTATGGAGGCAACAACGGTGAAGATGGGCGCAAGCTGGGCCTAGGGGTGCACCAGATCGAAGTTGAAATGGACTGTCCACCGGTCTACTATGCTCTCACCAATGGGAGACAGATAGAAGCCGAGCCCGAGTGATTATTACAGATTGTTTAGCGTTAGTCGATTTTTTTCGGTCAGTTAGATTTTTATTTACCAAGAGAGGGGGAACATGTGTGCTCACTCTCTTGCTGTTTTGCTTTGAACAACTGAATATCCAGGTCTGGGTTGGATGCTTGCACGTCAGTGATAGCCGAATTGGCTACACATGACGGATTGGACTCTCAGATGTTTGAATAAAGTTTGTGGGTTTGACCGTTTCAAAAAAAAAAAAAAAGGAACAAGCATGGATCCACCTTCTTGCTTTGAGTATATCTCTAAATTTGCCGAAATTATTTCCAGTAGAAATCAATCTCACTCCAAATTCAACACACACACTCTTGGTTTTGAGCATATCTCTCAATCAATGTCACTGGCAGAATGCACAATACAAAGAACTTCCACAAGCTAAGAATGAGTGACAAATCACAATGGGAGCCCAATGTAAAATACAAAGGATTTGCATGAGCTAAAAATACCTCACTTAGGGCCTAATGTAAAATACAAAGAGCTTAATGACTCGCAGCTTACATATAGGTTCCTCCCATAAAACTCATCCGCGAGCCCCTCCCTAGGCGGATTCCTCCTGATATCCTTTGTATTTTAAATGGTGTGTCCACGAGTGAGCCACTTTTGACTCGTGCATTTCGATCGGTGAAATCACATCTGCTAACCTTGATGA
Organism: Portulaca oleracea; assembly: GCA_029582165.1. Lineage (NCBI taxonomy): Eukaryota > Viridiplantae > Streptophyta > Magnoliopsida > Caryophyllales > Portulacaceae > Portulaca > Portulaca oleracea. The sequence continues at coordinate 27,290,988 of CM055892.1, forward strand.
CATTCCTGTCAATACTTTAAACTCAAAACCCTACTCATGAAAAGCTCGATTCATGGGTATGGCTGCAAATGTGTAGCTCCATGTGATGGATGGCTTGGCTCCTCTTCGGTTTTCATATCATCAACCAACTTGTCAGAAGATTTTCCAGAACTACCCAGTGGTTCTAAAAATCCCAACATCTTAATCACAAAAGGCTAAATCTAATACATCGAACACACTTCGTGGCTCAGTCATCTAAACCAATCATTTACATACCTAAAATGTATCACCCCCTAGTATACACATGAAGAAATCTGAAAAAGGAGGATAGAATCATCGAGCAGACATGGTGAAAGCCTGGAGGAGGCTCTGAGCTGCAAGGACTTGATCGGGTGTCCCGGATAATATGACTTTCCCTTCACTACCACCACGAGGATCCTGCACATCTACTGTTGCACCTGATATCTGTCTCCAAATCCACACTGGATGTTAGTATTTGATTGCGTTCTTGAGGTAAGGTAACGCTGGGTAAATTTGTGTTGGGTTGATAATATGATCGAAACTTGATATGGAGATAATCGTGAATTTTGGGTTGGGTTAGAATGGGTAAAAATCTGTCAATTACCCGCAAAAGAACAAGCACTATTAAAAGGGTATGTGGTGCTACTAGGTACAAGTAAATGAAACCCAGAAGGCAATGGCAAATTGAATCTTGCTAGCCCGTTTCATTCATCAGATATCAACAAGAGCATCATCGTTTCCTTTCCAAATTTTGCAAGGTACAATCCCCCAAAATCCAACTAGGCCTGGTGTAGAGGGGGTCTGATGTAGCAGTCATGCCCCTAAATTTTGCAATTCAGAGTGAAGGGTTCCAATTGGCCCAAGATTTTAAAATCATTTGCTGCTTGCTAGTCCATGGAAAAAAGAAGCAAAGAAGTGAGGCTCTTTACTTTTAGTCCATTACAATCTTTGAAAAAAAAGGTTTTTCAACCATCCAAATTATGAAATTGATATTGAATGGTATGTTGATCAAATGTGGCTGAGTGATTTTAACAGATGATCGATTTGGGTGGAGGTCCGCGCAACCCAAAATCAATCCAAGCCAAATCCAACTAGGAGAGCGGGAATACTCAAATCAGGTCCGAAACTCCAAATCATGGTTATTATTTCAGGGCAAGGCTGGGTAGTGGTGGCATTCAGGTAAGTTTCTCGAAGTCTGTTTTCCACACTTGAAAGTAGAGACTAGAGACCCCTCCAACATTTGAAGGGTCTTCATATATGAGAATCTATCCATAAACAGCAAGAAACAAAAAGTCTTTTTCAAGGCCTGCTCTTGTCAAAAGATGTCATTCCCCATTTGTATTTATTGCATTTACGAGTTGCAATCCAAAGGTCTCTCTCGCTCCACCAGGACAGAACATATCCAAATCCAAATTCGAATCCAAATCCAATACCCCAAAGTCTTATTGTGAAACAAGTTGTGGAGGGTTTGATGTAGTAGGCTTACCCTAGAATTAAAATTTTCAGCCAGACTGAAGACAGAATAGGATAATTACCTGTCTTAACCGCGCTAGATTGCTACCATTTTCACCATAGACAGAACCAAACACATCTTCCTGAATCGCAATCTCCACTTTTGTATTTGTCACAATTAAAGACTTGTTTCCACTGCACAATTATACCAAGCATCAACACATTCTTTCTTCAACAAGGCAGCTCAAATCAATAAAAAATTGCATATATAATATGAGCCATAAATGAAAGTGGGCTGCCAATTATGTAGCCATAGCAAACAAAATCCAACATATGTAGGTTTTCTTTTTCATTGTCCTTTGTCTTTGGGTTTGAGGTTATTTCCATAGATATTCGATTCAGAAAGTGTCAAAATATGCACAACGCAATTGACATCATCCATCATCATCGCCATCATCATTTAGTGTTGGAAAAGTATCATAGCTACTAGAAGATTAAGACTATCACATAAATACAAACCACAGTAAAGTTCCCACGTAAAAAAAGTACCATCTGTTAAAAATGCAGAATGTAGCTGCCGAAACCTGGAAATCAAACTTAGCTCCTTGATTAGCTGATTTGGCCCAAGGAGAGCATACTATAAGTAAACAAGCTAGCATAAATAATACGAAAAAAATGCAATACAATAGTATTAGTAAACAAACTAGTATTCAATTCACAATTGGGCAACTGGATCTTCCTTTAGGGTCCCATTTGGTCTTTGGAAAATATGGAAAAAAATATATCTGTCTTACTGACCAAGTATGAAAACTTCCATTGTCTTCCATCAATCCCTTCCTTGATTTTCTTCCTCCCCATTCCAACCCTTCCATTAAGACTATCATATTCTTCCTCCACTTGCCACTCAAAGTTGGAAGGAATATGTTGATGACAAAATGAATGCAAGTTTTTCATAACGTTTTCCATCTAACTCTTCTTCTTTTACTTTTTTGAAGCCGAGCTAAGAAAAGTCATTTTTCAAGAATTTTGCATCTGCCTAAGGAGCCTTAATGTAAACCTGAGACTGTATCTAAGTGGGCCACCTAGCAACATAGGACTGACCTGCCAAGTCCAAAACCACAATCAGCTGCCGCCAATTCCCTAGCGGCTCCTGTCCTTGATGAGTAGTGTCCATTTGAAAACTGCAGGCATGCCCGGCTCAGCATCCAGAAAAAAAGGGTTGCAAAGAAAAAGGTAAAGAAACAGCGACCATCACCTGTGATTGAGGGAGCCAGTCCGGCACAGAGCCATTAACCTTAACTTCAGAGACTCTACACTTGTTCATTTTGTCCAACAATGTCGCAGCTCCGTCAACCGAAGGAGACAGCTTGAATAATTGGTGTGGGAGAAAAGGTGCTACCAAAGTGTCAAAGTAACTTCCCCTCAGTCTCCAGCTGACTTGAAATAAAGCAACCAGAACACTGGAATAGTCGCCATTGATCTGCTAGCAGCCCACATGATTGTCTTAGAATGACTGGGGTTGGTGGACAAACAAGTTAGGAAAGACCAACTCCAAATAAACTCCCAAGTCGCACCAAACAATGTATGAAGACACCAAGGGAAGGGTCACTAAATCACAATAATAAAGGAGTTCAAGCAAGCAAGAGGACAATTACAGCATCACTAGAAGATCTTGGGTTTTAACTCCCCATGAAAGCCCATCCAAACATAAATGTAAGGAAAATAGTTACGGAGTACTTTATAGAGACCAACAAACCCTTTAAATGTAGTTTACATAGTACGGTTCCCAAATAGCTGAAGTACTAGAGCATCATAGTAACATGCTATGCTGATAACAATTGAGATGATAATGACAGGAAAGTTCACTGTTCATTCAAGGGATCAGCTAAGCCAAGCCAAAGGCATTTGGCACAAGGAAAAGAATTATAGTTCATATTAGCAATTAGCAGTCACGTAAACCTGAATGATTCTCTCATTAGTAGAGACACCAGGGACACAATTTCCTTCTGATATTTGTATTTGGCACGAGAAGCTTCTTGTATAGCAGCAAGGACAGACGATTCCCCACCATTTAACCAACTAGCTTGATTTGGCTGGATCAGCAGTCTGGCAGTTACACTTCCCTTTCCATCTGACGATGTGAATTCGTTGAAAACACGAAGAACAGCATTTTGTGCAGCAGAGTATTGTGATTCCTTGTTCTAAAACACAGAAACAAAAGAGATTAAAAAGCATCCAAGAAGGTCCAGAAGACAAGAAACACTTTTTTTACAGGAAAAATATAAATATGTACTAATAATATGATGAAAACTTGAAAAGATTAGACGCTTAGCAAGCATCCTACAAAGTTGTGTATAATCAAAATATAGACCATCCACAAAATCTAACACTTCAAAAGGGGAAAAGCTAAACTGCCCATTAGCCCAAAAGAAGAGGGTCTTCATGAAATTGCCTTACATGCGATGAAGAGGAGCTTCAACTCCCTCAAAAACCCTTCCGTTCCTTTCCCTCCAAATTCTCCGAAAAATCAAGTCCAGAAACGCTTTTTTAAGAGTCAGAAGTTACCTCAAAAGCCGAAACAGTAATGACACGCTCATTGCAGCCAACCTCAGGAGCAGAAAAGTATATACAAGCCCCTGTCTCGATCTCTAATGCCTTAACCTTTCTCCCTTTCCAACCGAGCACGGCACCAGCTGCATCACATGGACACAGAAGTCTGAAAACCACTTCTTTTGCAACCCTTCTACCAGGATCAGCATTAATTCCAGCAATGTTTGTGCTTGTGCTTGTGCTTGTATTCGAAACCCTTGAGGAAGTTCCGGCAAGTTGTGGTTTACTCCTTTGGAGATATCCTGAAGCCATAATCAGAGCTTTCTTCACAGCTTGACTGCTGCCAGAAATCTACAACATGAAACATACACAAAAAAGGTGATTAATCTCAAGATATACCTATGTCAACATAGCAACAGTTTGACAGGTTGGTACAGAATACAAGATGAGTAAGATCAATCCTCTTCTGGATGGAACTTTCATAGGAATAACGGAAATCATGATTACTAATAATTTTCACAAACCAATTTCCAAATAAGTAATAACACATTAGAATAAAAGAATAAATCGAACAATTTCTTATGGTCATTATCTAACAAAAATCGGAGGTACGCCATTGCCCATCAGTGTCAAGATTGTAGTGTTAACCAAATCTCAAGCGATGACCTTGCTATTGGCAAAGACTTTAGCAAATACAACATTTAACCTGTATAATCCTATATCCAATTTCACTAAACATCTGCCTTCAAAACTTCCTGAAACTAAATACTCTTTGACTTCTTTCCTCATATTAAAGCAAACGGGTCCCTTCAAAACCCTCCCCACCCCCTTCTTCTCTTCCCATTGCAATCTCAACAAGCCATCCAAGCCCATTTCTTCCCTTCGCTTCTCCCTTAATCACTTCATGTAGAACATGACATGAACACTTGAGCAGACACCATTCATTTTCATTCATTTTCCCCCTTGGTTCCTGCTGTATTTGTCAGAATGCATTTCACAAGTAAACAACTGCTTTCATTGGCTCGATTTTTAATACAATTAAACCCAAACCTCTCCATCATAGTGTAAAACAAGGTAATATAGAATCCACTTCAGCGCCACCTCTTAGAAACTATAATGCTTAAAATTCAAAAAAACACTCATGATACTCGGTCATCACTCCCTCTTCCTCTATCACCAAACAAACTGTTAAACTATTGAAAGAAGCATGATTTTAAGAGTTAGAAGACAGGACGCAAGTATCTCTTCAATGTTGTCCAACCTTTAAAGCATTCTATCAGCAACCATTTCCTTCCATTCATACCTTATTATTACAATAAACCCAAACCTATACATGCTAATAGAAACAAGGTAATAAACTAACACAAATTCTAAGGTGAGACTGCCTCACCAAGTTGAGAGATATGACAATGACTTTCTGGTAAGAATGTTACTTATTGATGGTGACATTTATCATATTGGTTAGCACAATAAATACATATCAAGAGTTACTATAAAATTGACCTGTCTCATGTCTCACAATAAACAAATTTAAGGTAAGATGATAATGGAGTCAATGTGACCAGCAACCCTAAATAAGAAGGGCGATGTATGAGTCCTGTCCCAAGACACTTTTTATGTGTCTTATCCTTCATCAAATTGGTATTTCTTATGATATTTGGCACTATTTTTCTTAATAGTAACTATCAACTATCAATTATCAATTATAAGAAACTTGGGATACGTAGGTTGCGTCAATGAGCGCAAATGATACCCTAATCTAATCAACCCCTTCCTTAAGCTTATTTTAAGTGTTTTTTTAAATATAAAAAAATAATGGATAAAAGTATAATTTTATGCATTTTCGGAATTCAATAATATCATTTAATACCTCCGTCCCTGATTAATTGTCTTTGAAACTACTTTTATGAGACCAAGAAATATAGGGAATTGGGCAAAAATTTTATACATTGTCCAAAATGTCCTTAAAAATATCCTTGGAAAGGTGCAAAAAGTATATTTATAAGGGATAGAATGAGAATTATAGTTATTGGAAATGTAAATGTTAGATAATTGGACAAATAAAAAGGGACAGACAAATTAGTTAATTGGACAATTAAAAAGGAACAAAAGTAGTAGTTTCATCTTAATATATAATAATATTAGTTTAATGATAGGACAAGATACTAAAAGGTGTCTTGCCCAAGACTCTTATCATTTTCGAAATAAGAAATAACAATGGTAATTCCGAAAATGCTCACAAATCCAAAATCCCACTTCCCCAACAAAACATTCTATCAACTCCTCAGTCCTCATAGAAGTTGCCATTTTCAACGTTAGAGAGAATGCAGGGAAAGAAACAAGCATGCCATACATAGATATTCCAGAACTGGGTAATTTTTAGTAGCATTTAGCCAAGCTCAACCATTTATGGAAAGAACATTTCAACGGTAGCTTAGCTTGGTTCATTAAAGAGATGAGATGATAAATGACATTCCATATGTTCCATATTATATCTCAAATGTCACTGATTATATATATTGAGAAATTTCTTACATAATATATTATATATTAACAATTACAATATTATTCTTTTAATGATAGTATTTTTTTGTTAGGAATGTAATGGTGGCAATTTATATAATAAGTATTAGTAACTCATTCTATATATTGAGAAATTTATGATCTAAATTTTTTAAATTTGTCTGCATGATTTTTAATGATGGCGATTAATATGGAATGGAGGGAGTATCACTCTTGCACAGTTTCTGTTTCTTCAACTATACGACTAGAAAGTTGGAACAAATCAACAAACCCCTGAATTCGAAATCATACCTGAAGCAACTCATCAGACACGGCGGCGCACGGCGGAAGAGATCCCGCCGGAAAAACCTTAACATGCGCGGAAGTCTCTCTAGTGATGTGATTAATCCTCTTCCCCCCTTCCCCAATCACAGCCCCCGCCATTCCAGCAGGCAGCAACAACCGACACCGCACGATCCCAACTCCACCACCGCCGTCTCCGTCGTCGGAAACTTCCAGAATCCTCTCGAAAACCCTAATCACGGCGTCCTGAGCGGCGGAGACTTCGACGACCTCGCCGTCGCTCAGCCGGAGCTTACGGTCGATGTGATGCGAGGCGACGACGTGGATGACGCGCTCGGAGCAGGCGGAGGAGACGGCGTCGCAGACGTGGATTCTGGCGGAGGTTTCTCTCTCTAGACGCTTGACGATCGTGCCGGAGTGGCCGATCACGCCGCCGGCGGCGCGTGTGCCGCACAGAATCGGAAAGAGGCCTGGCCGTCGCCGGCGGCGAGGTTGATCGTCCGTTGGGCTCGAGCGGAGACGAACTTCCCGGGTCGACTCGGATTCGGAATCGGATTCTTCGCCGGAGAGTGAGAGTGAGACATTCTTTGTCGCTCTTTCTAAGTTTGAGATGAGGGTGAGAGTGCAAATTATCGTATGCTCCTGGAGCACATGCTCCAGGACATGTACTAGCATGTACGCGCTTTTTTTAAAAAAAATTCAATAACTACTTGGCATTCTGAGTTCATTGAATCGAATTGTTCACTGAAGATAACATCATTGTTCACCATACGATGTTCACTAACTTGAACTGGATTGTTCACTGACATTAATGTGATTGTTCATTTACTTTAACTGTGTTGTTCACTTAATTCAATTACGTTGTTCATTTACTTATTATATTGTTCGAGACATTTCGTTTTACTCTAAAAAGTTTAGATTGTTCATTATAACTTTTTGTTCACTTGAAAGATTAAGATGGTTTACTCTTGAAATCAATTTATAATTTATAATCTTCTAATGTGACAAAATTTCTATCATTAGAAGTCGTTAAAGTTATTATTCACAAACTAATTCAATATTATGCACTTTTAGAAGATGAACAATGATAAATTGAACAACGTATAAGATGAATAATGATAATATATATGATGAACAATGGGCTCATGTACATTGAACAATAACATAATGAACAATGGAAGCCTTTCTAGTGAACAACCATCAGTTATCTGATGTACAATTACAATACATGTAGTGAACAATCTCAACAAATATGGTGAACAAGGGAATTGACGATGCCAAATTAAATCAGTGAACAATGTCCTTTCTTCTGGTGCTGAATTCTTTGTCGGCGCGAAGTACGACAAGACACCACCAACAGCAACCAGGCGCCATTGATGGTGGTTACGTCTAGGTTCGATGGAAGTGACGGTGGTGCGGAGGATCCCGACGACTAGGCTACAATTGGTGGTTGAGGAGTACATGAAGCAGGCAGTGAGTGATAGATGTGCAAGAAACTCAACCCCGGGTGCGCTGAGTTTCGCGTAGGTCGCCGGTGGCTGGTCGGAGAGCCAGTGGTGGCGTTCGATCGGTGGTTACTAATGGAACGTGGCCTGAGACAAACCAAAAGAGGGTGCTAGGGATTGAGAGAGGAGTGCAAGAGTTGAGAGGTGGTGGTGTTGACGGTGATGGCGGTATTGCGGGCGGTGAGAGTGGTTGGGAGGATGAGGGGGGAGAGAGAGAGAGAGAGAGAGAGAGAGAGAGAGAGAGAGAGAGAGAGAGAGGATGAATCTCCTCAATTGATTTATATAGCTAAATGAACGTAGGTTTATGGATGCAGTTACAATAATTTTTTTGTTTTATTTTTTTATAAACCAAATGCCACCTGTTGCTGATGTGGATCTGGAGCACATGCTCCTGGTGCACATAATAGATATTAGAGTGAGAGTGACAGAGTTGAGTGTGTGGAGGTTGGAGAGGGATTGCTGTGAAGTTTACTAGAAAATATAATACGTTTTGACCTTTCGACTTGGACACTACCTAAACAAAAAAATTTTAATGAAAAACAACCAAAATCAAAATTATCTTTTTTTAGTTAGGGGCAACGGGCAAGGTTGTTAGACGCAATCCTAACTCACATTTATGGGATAATTAGGATTGAATCGTGGATCGAAATGTAGATAATAGAATCGCATCGAGGATTTTGAATCATAAAATAGTAGGATCGCATATCAAGATCGGGATTTTAATAACTATGATTAGGTGTGGCCTGAGACATGTCATGACCCGACTTGATAACCTGACCAAAATCCGTCTAAATATTGGTTTTGATTTTTTAACACAATTTTCTCGGTCTATACTAAAAATCTAAACTTGATAGCATTGGACTCCGCTCGAAAATTGACTTGAACATATCCGAAGTGTTTTGAACACGATTTCTAAACTCAAAACTTAAATAAACTTGAAAATGATCCATACATAACTCGACCCAAAACTGTGCGCCCGAATTGACAAGTCTAAGTGTGCGTGAGCATTTGGTAGTGAAAAACCAAAATTAAAAACTAAGACGTACATCAAAACTGTAAAAATCAACCAATAAAATCGATGGTCGTTTAGGTTTTAGGAAATTTTTAGTTCTGGTTAACCGAATTAGTTTCAGTTTCAGTTTTGCATTTTTATGAAGTGTTTAACGATGGTTAGCGGGTTTTGATTGATTTAGCAGCAAAATGTGAAATTTGAAAACAAAATGTTCAATTTTTCTTCCATGGTTGTTACTTTAAATTTCCAAAAATCAACGGTTAACTGTGACACCGTAAGTTGAATCCAAAAGGTGCTTAACCCATTTTCAACGCGGTTAACCAAAGGTTTCAGTTTGATTCCACTTTTCATATTAGATTTGTGGACACTAATATACTGTATTTTGAGGATATTGAACAATAATGTACCCAAAACTATTCCGACAGTGACTAACTTGGTAATAGTCCTATGGCCCGTTGACCAGATGAGGTGGCAAACAAGAATTAAAATCTTGATTAAATTGGTTTCATGTCAGCGTCCAAATAATCAAATCTAAAGTCGTCTTTGCTTATTTGACGTTGCTGACATGACATTAATTTAGTCAAAATTTTAATTTTTTTTTTTGTCAACTCATTTCTGTAACGTGCCGCATAGAACTATCACTCCCAGAATTTTTTCAGATGCGTTATTGTCAAACATTCCCAAAACATAGTATATTTTATTGTCCAAGAAAAATGTTTGCACGTCATAGTCCAACCCCCCAAAATACAATATATTAGCATCCAAACACCCTATAATTTTAAAAGGGTTATTGATCCTAAGGGATGTCCCAAGAAGCAAATTGACCATGAAAACTTAGGAGGATAATAAGCTCCTAAATTGTAAAATATGTGGGGACCAAAAAAGCTGACATAACATGGCTTTTTTAATTTTTATATCTGATCTTATTCCTCTGTGCGGTGCGGTACGGTATCATAACGGAGGCTGTGAAATGGTCAATCATCACATGAAAAAAAAAATCTTAAGAAATAAAATGTTGCTCAAATATGCCAATCTCAATTTCAACAAGTTTGACCAAATGAACTTCTTCCTAAACCCTTGTTCAAAACCCTATCTTGTTACGAATTTGAGTCAAAATATAACTTTATGTCCTTTACAGGCAGCTAAACACGCTAATTACACGACTATTGAGATAGCCACAGACTCGGAATTAGTGATTTGATACTTACAGAAGCTAAATGAGTGTTTTTACCAGTGTTACTCTTTAGTTGTTAACATTTTGGATGAAGAGTTTCATATGTACAAAATTTATAAAGTTCATAGGAGCTATTTATCTGATGCTCATAGGTTTGCGAAGTATCTCTTAGGACATATCGATGTATAATTTATATTAATGAATGACTATTTTGGTAAAAAAAATAACTTTATGTCATATAAGATATTGGAAATTAGATTCTAATAATTCCTACTTTGTTTTTGTATTTTGGTGGTCGAAACAAAAAATAAAATTGTATTCTGGTGAAACGTTACCGAGTCAAGTGATGATGACTCAGTAGTTTGCTGACGTGTACCGATGAGAGTGTATTTCACCAAGAATTCGGACTACCAGAACATAATCAACTGTTAGAGAAAAGCAAGTAGCAAGGTAACAGCGAAAGCGAATAATAGAATCGAATTGAGATGACGGAAATTACGACAAAATTCAGGAACTAAATAATAAGAGCGATAAAGAACACAACCACCATGTTTACGTGGGAAACCGAAGAACTCAGAGAAAAACCCACAGACGGCGACAACCAGAAAACAATCCACTATGAGAAAGGAGGAGTACAACCCGATCACTATCACAGGGTGTGATACGATCCACAACCGAGGAGATTACTATCACAATCTCTCTCACTCACAACTCACAATCTTTCTCTCTCGGGATACAATTGGGATTGAAAATATTGCAAAAAATTGCTGGGGGGTGCCACACATCTTTTTTAATTGACTCGCGGGTCACAACTTTTTTTTAAATGTATTCCCGGGGGACATTAAACTTACTTAAGTGGCTGAAGGGTGACAATCCGGTTATTTTGACTGAAATCCGGCGAGATATGTTGAAAAGGACGAAAATGCCCTTATTTTTCTCTCTAATTTAACTTACTATGTCATTCATCCCTCTTTCTATCTTTTCTTCATCCTCTTCCTCCATAATTCAATCCTCCTCCAGAATCAATAGCTCTCTTTGTTTATACGCTATGGCCGCCATGCAATTCTAGGGTGTTGAAGTTAAAGGAAACAAGTCTTTTAAGGTCAAGGTTGAGGAGGGTCACCTTATTCACCTCTCACATGTTGCTCTTGGCGATTTGAAGAAGGATGGTGAGCGTGTCACTGTCCATGTCAATGTTGATAACAAGAAGCTTGTTCTGGGTATACTGAATGGAGGGAACAATCCCAGTTGGCTTTTGATCTTGTCTTTGACACAGATTTTGAGATTTCTCACAACTGGAAGAACGGAAGTGTTCACCTTTTGGGATACCAGTCTGAGTTACCTATAAGGATGAAGACCTTTCTGATTATTCTGATGATGAGGAGGATGTGCCAGTTCCTCATAAAGAGAATGGGAAGCCTTCTGGTGCAGTTAATATTGCCGCACCTAAGGCTGCTGCCAAGCCAAACAAGGACAATAAACCCAAGCCTGCAGAGGACGAAAGTGATGACAGTGATGAAGATAGTCAGGGACCTGAGGATATGGGCATGGGTGATGCTAGCGAGGGACCTGAGGAGAAGTGGGTTTGGTGGAGAAAAGGGAGAATCGAGGGGGTTGAGAGAGAGAAGAGAGAGAGGAGGAGAGAGAAGTGGTTGTTGCAGTGGTGGACGCCATTGAAGAAGAAGAAGAGATTGAGGAGTGAAATTAAGGATAAAAGGGTCACTTCACTCAATTTTTAAGGGTAAATAAGAATTTTCCTTTTTTCCGGCCAAAGCATGTCGGATTGTCACCCTCAACCACTTAAGTAAGTTTAATGTCCTCCAGAAATGCATTAAAAAAAAGTTGTGACCCGCGAGTCAATTATATAAGATGTGTGGCACCCCCCAACAATTTTTTGGAAAATATTGGTGAGACCTTTTTCCCTCTCAATATTTTCTCCCTCTCTGACTCTCTATAACTCGATCATTGTTCGCCGTACTCGACGTGCGTCGTGTGTCACTGGTAACGCCTGCTTCCCGATGCCGAGAGTGGCACTGGTAGCGCCTGCTTCCCGATGCCGATTCTTCTCTCATTTCCTCTTCTCTCGTTCTGGACCCCACTGAGGATCTAATGGGCCACAAAACCCAACATCAACTATGAGATGAGACCACCAAAATACAATAAGTATGTCAATGACACTATTATAATACAATAGCAATTCAAATTAGACCACTAGAATACAACTAAAATAACAATTTCTTGGTCAAACACACTCTTACCGGTATATGTCAGCAAACCATCAAATCACCACCACTTAACTCGGTGGCGTCCCACCAAAATACAAAAACAAAGTAAGAATTATTAGTATACAAAAAGTAAAATAGGGATTATTAGAATTCAATCTTCCAAAGATATTTGTTCCCACATTCACTGGGCAATCCTAGAGCCACTCCGTGAATTGTACTATACTTTGGCAATTAGTGGTCATTTGAGGGGCCAACACTCCATGAAACGTGCTATATTATACTAGCCGATTAATGGTCATTTATAGTTTTGTACAATGGACGGTCCACTTCATTGTCCATATGAACCCCTCATTAAATCATCCTAATCAATTCTCTCTTTTCTTCCCCTCTTTCTCTTTGATGGAGAACAATAGCTTGCACATAGCAGTGTTCCCATGGCTAGCCTTTGGGCACATGATCCCATTCCTCGAGCTCTCGAAACACTTGGCCTCAAAGGGTCATCGAATCTCCTACATTTCCACCCCTCGAAACGTCCAACGACTTCTCCCCAAAATCCCTCGAAACTTAGCCCCTTTCATCACCCTAGTCCCCCTCCCATTGCCTAGAAAAAATCACCAAATCGAAGATCATAACTTGCCAATAGACGCCGAGTCTACTATGGATGTGCCCGTTGCAAAGGTAGAGTTCCTAAAGAAGGCCAGTGACGGTTTACAAAACCCTTTATCACAATTCCTCAAGACAACTTCCCCAAGGGTTGATTGGATCATATACGACTTCAATGGTTATTGGGTGCCTCCAATTGCTGATGCACTTGGCATTCGGAAGGCCTATTTTTTCGATCGTTAATTCATTTACCATGGCAACTACCGGTCCACCATCGAGATTGATTGGTGATGATGGTGGGAGTAGTAGTTATTGGACCGGCCCAAAGGTCATGACCAGGCAGCCCGAGTGGATCCCATTTCGGACCAACATTGTGTATCGCCTATACGAGGCGAAGTTGACGTACTATGTCATGCAAAAGAATGCTTCAGGTGTAGCGGATGCGTTCCATCTTGGAAATTCAATCAAGGGCAGCGATATGGTGTGTCTACGTAGTTGTGTGGAGCTCGAAGCAGAGTATCTGAGCCTGCTGGAGAAGCTTTATGAAAAACGTGTTTTCCCTGTGGGGTTGTTGCCCGTTTCCACTGATGAAGAACATGGCCAGGATGACACGTGGCGGTCCATAGTCGGCTGGCTGGACTGCCAGATAAGTGGGTCCGTGTTGTATGTGGCTCTAGGGAGCGAGATAGCACCGAGTCAAGATCAGATCGATGAGCTAGCACTTGGATTGGAGATGGCTCAGGTGCGGATCCAATGTATACTCAATAGTGTCAAACAACACCACTAGAATATTTTTCAAAAATTTTTTGTTTTGAGGGAAAAAATAAAGAAAAAAGTGAATATACTAGCGAAATAATAAATATCTTGATGCAACATGGTTAATAACCTTTTTGCATTTCACCTAAATCACTTATAAAGTTAAATATAAGTATATTTAAATCATTATAAAGGTATGTTTCCTTACTTTGATGGTTATTACAACTTATCAACAATATAAAAATAATTATTTATTTATATTTTTTCCACAAATATAAAACTATGCATAAATGTGCATTTTCTATTATAGTTGATAAAATTAGGCTATTTTTATATTTGCTAACCTTGCTATAAGTATTATACTCTTATAGTTGATAAATATATATAATTATTAGAGAAAATAATATTAAAAGTTATAAAAATATGAAATATGAACAATTTAAGATGGTTATTAACCATCTTGAGTCAATATTGTATCATTGTCCAATATACTACTTGACACCAGTTATAATCATAAAAACATATGTTGAGTAAGTTTAGGTGTACATAAAGGCCCTGTTTGGCAAACAGCTGATAGCTGTTGGCTGTTGGCTGATTGCATTGGTTGATTGTTGTTGGCTGTTTGTATTGGTTGATTGGTTGGCTGTTTGGAAAAGTTGTGATTGTTAAAGTTAGCTGATTCTAAAAAAAATTTTGCTAAAATTCCATTTATACCCTTTATCACTAATATGATAAATATCCATCAAATATTGGGACCAATAAGCTTTAGGATGGCATATGGTGTAAATTTAGACAACTTTTGGACAAAATGATCTTTTCCACAATCACCATTCTGATAAATAGCTACTCCTCACTTTATTGAAAAATGGCTTATTGGGATCAATAAAGTAATAGAATGCTGTTTACAAAACACCCCAACAGCCTATTTCACCTCCTAATAAGCAAACTTTTGCGATAAGTGATGAATAAATTGAGTTAAAAATACAGTTAAAAATGGGTGAATTCAGGCTGAATAAAGGTGATATGGTAATGTTGATAATTAGTGAAAGTTGTTGAGCGAAATAAATATGGCTCCCAATTAATGTCCCACATGAATATAAAAATGTAATTTCTTGTTTGATTTAAGTTTTGGAGTATTATGGGTTTACAAATAAATGAGTCATCGAATGTACTAAGCTTGCATTATGGTTCACGTACAACGTGGGCTGTAGGCGCTTATTAGGCACACTTTACAAATTTGTTTTCCTTTTCTATCTTAAAATAATTGGACAGTGTTTTTTTTTTTTTTGAAGCAGTAAATTTTATTATATTAACTCCTCATTCAGAGAGGAACACATACCATCCGACGCAAGATCGTAGAGGCAATCTGGACCATCGTTTGCCCAAACCCGATCCCCCACCACTATAGGTTGAAGATGTGCTAAAAAGTGGGTAGTTTTGTTGCTAAACCTCCTAGTAAACAACCATGTCACCTTATTAAAAGACTTCACAGCTCTAGAATATCTAAAATGATAAATAATTCTAACAAATAATTGACCCTCGGTCAAGAAAAAAAGTGTAATTAACCCACATAAAGAACATACCGGTGATTCTTGCTACACAATCGTGAGGTTTTGGTTATTTTGATTTTTGAGCCTTGAGCCTGGCTCAAATATTTTGTGCAAAACCTGAAATGTCGAGTTTTAGATTTTATTTAATTTTTATTTGACAGTATTCAATTTTTTAATTTTTTTTCAAAGCAAATTAATTATGACACCACTAACCGTAAGTTCTGGATCCGTCACTGCTCTACAGGTGCCCTTCCTATGGGCCTGGAGGAAACCGGCAGGCAGTTCAGCTGAACTCCCAGGTGGGTTCGAGGACCGCATCCGGGGTCAAGGGCTGGTTTGGGCCAGGTGGGTCCCTCAGCCTAGGGTCCTAGCCCATGGCTCGGTGGGAGCCTTCTTGACTCACTATGGGTGGGGTTCTGTGGTTGAGGGGCTTCAGTTTGGAAGGCCACTAGTTATGCTCCCATTCTTCTGGGATCAAGCCACTAACACAAGGTTCATGGTGGCAAACAAGGTCGGGGTCAAAATTCCGAGGGATGAACAAGATGGGTCCTTCACTAGAAGCTCGGTTGCCGAGTCAGTGAAATTGGTGCTGAAGGGTGAAGCTGCAGAGATCTTCAAAATGGAGGCGAAAAAAATGAGTTGCATTTTCGCCAACGAAAGGTTAAACACTCAAGAATTTGACAAATTCGAGCAATATCTCATAAGCATGAAGCAATGAGAAGCAATTGAAAACGTTCCAAATTAAATCTTGATTTTAGCAATAGATTTGCTTCTGATAATGCCCGACATTTGCCTATATCTGAGCAAGTTTCATGAGTTTTACTGATTATTATCAAGATTTACTTTGTGCTTCTTTATGGGGAAGTTCAGGTCTCAAATGTTCAGCATTTGTATTACTTGGTTTGCTATTTGTTCTGTATGGAAATTGCTGCTGTTACTCAACCACATAAGTATGTAAGCAAAAAATTTATATTATGGTGAAGGGACCAAATAAAGAACAAGTTAGCTCACATAAAATAAGACTGCTAATAATTTGTGGCTTTATGCCACTAGGAGATAGCTTAAATAATTATATATACTGCCATCGCATATTTTTGGATTTAAATAATTTTAATATTAGGTCATAACATGCGTACAATTTAAAATTTTAATATACATAGCAATAATCCTAACTTTAAGAAAGTGTTAGATTTTAGAAGACTAGCATTAAGATCCTACCATCAAGTTCTCACTACTTTAACTTGGTGGTAAAGTGACTTGTATAATTAGTATAAGTACAAGAGCTCCGCCGCCAAGTCACTCTACCGCCTAGTTACCGAATTCATACTATTGCTATGTATATTGAAAGTTCAGGTTATGCCGCTATGGCATGTCATCGCAACCAGTCCTGGGGTCGGCCCAAGGGGAGACCACCCCAGGCCCACGACATTGGTGGAATTACAATCGTCATAGGGGGCCTAGCCATTTCTAACGACTATAAAAGTATTATAATGCAAACTATACAATATTGGATAACTTATCATAGTGGTTTTCAATAGCACTTTGTTCTAAGTAACCTATCGATGTCTAAGATTTGATTCTCTCTGCCTCCAATTTGTTTTTGTTTATGCCGAATTCTACTCCGAAAGTCCATTTTGCTCCAAAATTATTTTTTTTGTAGTGTCTCTTGATTAATTTATCTACCATATATATTTTCCATTTTCTTTTAATATCATTTTAACTAGGTAATATTATGTCATTTTTTGTAATTATTTCTTTCATTGCACATCATAAATAATAGCAACTACAAGTTGCAACTTCACTATTTCTTTTACTTTATTATTTTGTATACAATGATTATGTTTTCAAATTTTATTAAACGTTCATAAGTAAAGATAAAATATATTCATCATGCAATTACTATGAGTTTTATTTTTGCCAAAAAATTAGTCTCTTAAGAACATCAATATTTAAATAAATCTTTGATCATAAAGGTACTTTTTAGTGTGGATTACTTGAAACTTGAATTAGTAAAAATGACAATTTACGATATTGTCCGAAAGGTTTTAGATGTTGAATTTAAGCGTAATGTTTTACAACCTAGAATTTAAATATTTAACTATTTTAGTATTATGCATCACGTATTGGATGAACCCCCTTAACAGAATGTTCTGGTTCCGCTTCTGGTCTAGAGCAAAATGCCATAATGTGAATATATTTGTGCTTGCATAGATATGGAAAACATATCTAGTCTAGAGCAAAATGCCATAATGTGCTGGAAAGCATGCATGTGAATGAAAGCCATGTACATGCTTCATCTGGGATAAGGACGATGCAAGCAGACAACACATGTACAAGAAAATTGACCAAGTTTTTAGATACTTGGTGCATGCCCTCTTTAATATATGATGCTAATCTCCACAAGCGGCAAAACTTATCCCAATTTTGCAAGGCAGCTATGGAGGGTAAGAAGTTGCACATAATGATGTTTCCATGGCTAGCATTCGGTCACATAACACCCTTCCTTGAGCTCTCAAAGCACTTAGCTTCAAAGGGTCATCACATCTCCTTCGTCTCAACTCCTCGCAATCTCAAACGCCTCCCAAAAATCCCTCAAAACTTGGCCCCTTTCATCACCCTAATCCCACTTCAATTGTCCTCTAACACGGAAACAAATGCAGAGTGCACCACTGACATCCCCTACGACAAGGTTGAGTATCTTAAGAAAGCCTATGACAGTTTGGAGCAACCCATGTCAATCTTTTTGGAAACCACTTCTAGAGTGGATTGGATCGTATACGACTTCTCTGCGTTTTGGTTGCCCCCAATTGCTGATAGACTCGGCATTCGAAAAGCCTTCTTTTCGACCATCAATGCGTGGAGCTTGACCAGTTTTGGTCCTACTTTGAACATGGTGAATGATGGAGGGACTACTTGGGCTAATCTCGAGAACCTAACTAGACCTTTCGAGTGGGTCCCTTTCCCGAACCAGATCGTGTTCCGTCTCCATGAAGCTAAGGCGACTTTAGGCCTTACGCGGAAAAATGCATCTAGTGTTTCAGATATGATCAGGTGCAGTTGTACGATCAAGGGCTGTGATCTGATCGCTGTACGCAGCTGCATGGAGCTTGAAGCAGAGTATCTGCAGCTTCTCGAGAAGCTCCACGGGAAGCCCGTGGTCCCTGTTGGACTGTTCCCGGTCTCTACACGAGACGATGATGAAGGAGGAAAAGATGACACGTGGCGGAATATCAAGGACTGGCTAGATAAACAAAGAAATGGAACAGTAGTGTATGTAGCCCTAGGGACTGAGGTGGCGCCACGTCAGGATCAGATCGCTGAGCTGGCACTCGGGTTGGAGATGTCTCGGGCGCCCTTCATTTGGGCTTGGAGGAAGCCCACGGGCAGCTCGATCGAGCTCCCACATGGGTTCGAGGAGCGAACCCATGACCGTGGGCTGGTTCTGACGAAATGGGCTCCTCAGCCCAAGATACTGAGTCATGGGTCAGTAGGAGCATTTGTGACTCACTGCGGTTGGGGTTCGATCGTAGAGGGACTTCAGTTTGGAAGGCCACTGATCATGCTACCGTTCGTAATCGATCAAGGGTTGAATGCAAGAGTCATGGCGGGTAAGAACGTTGGGATCGAAATAGCGAGAAATAATGAAGATGGGTCATTCAGCAGAAACTCGGTGGTGGAGTCACTGAAAATGCTGCTTCAGGATGAAGCAACTGGAAATGTGTACAGAAAAGAGGCGAAGAAAATGAGTGCCATTGTTGGGGATGAAGACTTACAGAACCAGTACATTGAAAAATTCGAGCAATATCTCATGAATGGAACCAGATGGAATTCAGTGTAGTTTCTGAACAATGTCTGTGACTATGATCAATGAATAATACTCCCTATATGTTATTTGTTGCTTGGTCGACTTTCACAGTTTCAATGTCATTTGACCAATAATTTATCATAATAATATTTTATTAATAATTGTAATATTATGATTTTATAATTGAAATTTGACCAACACAATTTCTAAGATGACAAAAAATATGCAAGGAGAGAGTAAATATAAAACATATACTTTGAAGAGGAAGTTAGGATTCTCTCACCTGAATAGTGATCAGACAAATCACTCCAACCCATAGGATCCTGGAAATCTTCTGCCTTCTACTTAACAGCAAGCAGCAACCAATGTTTGATTAGTATGCCAAAATTGCTATAAACCAAGAAGTCAGTAACTCCTGCTATCATTTCAACAATATAAAGCTCATATTTGGGATTGGAGCTGTTGAAGATGAATAAGTTTAAATTACCTCTTATAAATTATAACCCAGCACTAGCATGATATCCAAAACTTTACCTACCAAAAATTGAGTAAATATGTAAGAAAAAAACAATTGTAATGTAAATGAAGTGTGCTAGTTTCCAATCCTATTCATCTTTTGAGAAATTGCAACAACAACAAACCTCTTTATAGTCCCACTAATGCGGGGTCTGAGGTGGTCCAGATGTAGGCTGTCTTCTCCCCATACATAGGACTGCATGAAGAAGCTGATTCCGGCAGACCAAAAAAGAAAACTTTTGAGAAATTGCAATTTAGTTAAATAAATAAATGGGTTGAGGTTCCATGTGAGAGAAACAAGGCACAAATATAGCAAAAGCTATTCCAAAATGATCCTAGGCTCCACTATTTTCCCTCTCCTCCTCTGTTCTTCCCTAGACTAACCAACCTCACAGGATATATCCTTCCATCAACCATGATTTTCCATTTTCCTTCTTCTTTTTCTTCTCCTTTCTTTTTCTTCTTCTTCTTTTCCTTCTTCTTCCTCTTCTTCTCACCCCCCCCCCCCCCAAACCAAAAAAAAGAAAAAAGAAAAAGCACAGAAAGCCTAGCCAATAAGGAAAACCAACACCAGAAGCCTATGCTGTGAAACTTCGAGGCCCTCTGATCCTAAGAGCTCTTTTGGATTGTGACGCAATCACAAGAGAGCTCTTAGGATTTCGAGGAACCCCCGAAAACTCCCTAATGGCCATTGACGGTAAGAATCCCTCGTGAATTACGTTTATATGGTCCAAACAAGCAACATTCAGATCACTAAGCGAAAAAAATAATGATGATCATCCAACATTTTTATGCAGAAAATCCTAGCCCGCCGAGAAAATTGAAAAACTCACTCAAGAAGCAGAACACCAGAAGCCAGGAGCTATCGCCATCGGGATTGCCAGATGTCAATGTTTCTGATTCTTCCTCCGATTCAGAAACCACCGAGAAAGAGAACCCTGAGAAAGCAGCAGGACTTGCAGGAATGGCATCAGCACTGAATCCAATGACTTATGAACCTCCGGTGAAGGTCTTTATTGGCAGCATGAAGCGGAAATCCAGTGTTCGGAAGCTGTCCAGCACCACCATGTCGATGATCACAAGCTGCGACTTATCTGCTAAGAGCATCCGCAACAAATTGGCTCGTATGTGGAGTACAGAAGACGACATTGACAGCAGCCTCATTAGGAAACGATGGAAGAACTTTGCGTATTCAGAGCTCGTTGCTGCCACAAATGATTTTAGTCCAGGTCAGAAGACCGAAACCTCTTTCAAAGTTAAATTTCTAGTGTGATATTATTGTTCATGTTTGTCTATGGATCGACACACGACACCTACCCATTAAACTAGGAAAACTAATAAACCTTTGCCAACAAGCAAATCTCTTCTTGTGATTATGTTACGTTGCCATTACTTACATCCAACCAAGAGTCTTATACTCGTATTAAAATAGGTTATTAAGGTCACCTGAAATGCTTGTAAAACAATGGCAGATATGCTGGTGGGGCGAGGGGGGAATGCAGATGTGTACAAAGGGTATCTACCTGATGGCACTTGTGTAGCTGTGAAGAAGCTAACGAAAAAGGGCGACAAGAAAGAAGAGCAGACAAAAGACTTCTTATCAGAACTTGGGATTATTGCCCATGTAGACCACCAGAATAATGCAAAGCTTTTCGGGTATGGAATTGAACGCGGTCTTTACCTCATCTTCCAATTTTGCCCAAACGGAAGTGTCGAGTCGTGTCTTCAAGGTGCATACAGCTTCATTCTTCTCTCCAATGCACTCTCGCCTGTTTATCACTTTTGTATAGCCCTCTGCATGGACAGGGTAAATCAGTAAATTCACTTATACTGTCCCAAAAGATATGCAGGATCATCAGAAAGTTTAGTATGGTCAATAAGATTCAAGGTGGCTCTAGGAGTAGCAGAAGGATTACATTATCTCCACCATACCTGCAAGAGACGGATCATTCACCGTGACATTAAATCTTCGAACATACTACTTACTGAAAATTATGAACCATTGGTGATCTACTCTGTCTCCTTATTATGCACGACATTATTTTGTTTTTAGCTGCACTGCGTGCGTGAATGGACTTTCATTCATGAATCTGGCTGTGAATGATGATGCAGATATCTGATTATGGGCTTGCAAAATGGCTCCCAGATAAGTGGCTTCATCATGTTGTATATCCTATTGAAGGCACATTGGGGTAAAAGAAATCCCTCTCTAATCCAAACATCATCATATTTCAGTATCTAACTGATTTGACTCTGCTCAAAAAGATTTTTGGTCTTAATCTAATCTCCTGCACCACATTTTCAGCTATCTAGCTCCCGAGTATTTCTTGCACGGGATTGCAGATGAGAAAACAGATGTATTTGCATTTGGCGTGTTATTGCTTGAGATCATAACAGGACGTCGCGCTGTTGGAGTTGATTCAAGTGAGGGCCTCGTGATGTGGGTATGTAATTAGAATCATTCCATCTAGTTTTAGTAGATACCTTTGCCCAAATGGCATGTATCTAGAGCAAGCTTGGATCCTAAACAGGCCAATATCAAATCTTGGAACTCCTTTTCCCAGATAGACATTCTGTGATTTGATATACTTTCTTGCAGGCAAAACCATTCCTAGAAAAAAACAACATGAAGCAATTGGTAGATCCACGCCTTGGGGACAACTATGACCCTGTGGAAATGAGGCGTGTAATGGTAGCCGCTTCCATGTGCACTCGCCATTCGCCCATCAAACGTCCCTACATGAATAAGGTGTGGCCTTTTCTCTTTGTTCTCTTCACAACTTTCAGAGCTTTTGCGGCCTCTACTAAAAATCTGTTCATCGTTATATGTATTGTGTACTAAGAGCCTTGTCTAATTTATTAAGGTTGTGGAAGTATTAAGAGGAGAAGGTGGACCGGTTGAGCCGTCGCACCAAATTCCCATATCACCAAAGTCACTAGTGCTGGACCACCAAGATTACACTAACTCAAGCTACTTTCGGGATCTCAATCGCCATATGGAGCTTGTGATGGAATGACCGAGAAATTTTCCCTCCTTTTCTTCCCTTCTTTTTTGGTACGAAACCAATTTTCCAGCTAGTAATTTGCTTGGCACCTAAGGAGTCAAGTTCCTTAATTTTCAAAAGGCAAGCTCTCAGGACACCAATTGAATCTCTATTTGGACAGTATTGGTGATTCGCAAACCTATACTGACAATGTTTCACTTCTCAGATCCTATCTTATGGCATCCATGGTGGCTGGACAATGAAAGCTTTTCATTGACTGGAAGACTTGACTGATGTTTTCACGCAGCAAAAACCGAAGTCGTAATTCTGTCAAGACACGCAGATATCCCTCTAAAGAGAGAACGGAAGAAATGAGCAAATTGATAATTTAACATAATCTGAATCTCCAAGGCGTTCTTCACTCATTCGTGTTGAAATACAGAAATCTGAACAAGAAACTGAGCAAAAAAAATCCAGAAATTCTCATTCTCAGAAGCAAGCCAACCACGAATCATCCAAATTCCAAAAAAAAAAAAATCAAAACCAAGGAGATTAACATAGGAAAACTAAGCAATAATCATACATGGAAGAAAAATAGTGAAATTAGCAGAAAGGACTCGCCTAATCATAGCAGCAAGCATCAGAATCTCCATTGCATTCTTCTAAAATTGGACTAAGTTGGATCGTAAATCTGGAGGGATAGCCCAATATATAAATGGACTATAAAATGTTTTGCTATGAGATACCTAAAAGTTATTAGGAAGAAAAAAAAAATTAAATTAAAATATGTCATGCAACCTCTGGCCTTTTTGGGGCTTCACATCTTTTACAACTTGACAAATATAGTACTCCTCAACATTTTATGGTCCACTCGTATAGTGGATCATTCATCCGAGTCAAAACCCCTTCTATGATTTAACTAAAACGAACACAAAGTAAAGTTTTAGGTAAATAGAGGTTTTTTTAAGTATTATACAGTGCTTCGAGTTCAGCGGATAGCTTTTCAAATGAATGAATTTGCGAGGTTTGATTACTAAATTCTGTTTGTATTGCAATTGGGTCATAGATCCCAGGCCAAATAAGACTAAAGCAAGATCATATAACCAGAACCAAAGAGCACAAGATAGATATAAGCCAAACTGGTCATCTTGCTATTGAAGTAAAGCTATACATTACACAAAAATTGCCACCAACCCTGCCTCTAATTTCCTAGCAAAACCCCCCAAAATCAAAATGAACCCTCATACTTTGCTTCCTTTGTTATTGTCAACTGCGTCACAACGACGACGTCAGGTGGGTCAGACAGATCACAAACTTAGGGAACAACCTGTTAGCAAAAGACAGACAGATCATATCCCGGGTTTGAAATTAGCTTTTCCTTAGACTCAATAGCACTTCACTACACTACACTTAAAAACTAAACTAGTTCCCCAAGCTACTACACCTACACCTACTCCGGCGGGCCCCGCCCGGCCCCCTTTGTTTTGTTAGTACGAATGGTGGGGCCATATGTAGAACTCCGACGACGCCTGTGGCATCAGTGCCATCGGAAAAGCCTCCGGAGCCGACGCCAGCTGGACCCCACCACCAGCACCGGCAGCATTACCATGGGCCCCGAGGTTATGCAACAGGTTCTGATGGAAAATGGCTGCAGTGGCCGAGTCGAACG
Source organism: Portulaca oleracea (assembly GCA_029582165.1). NCBI lineage: Eukaryota > Viridiplantae > Streptophyta > Magnoliopsida > Caryophyllales > Portulacaceae > Portulaca > Portulaca oleracea. Next base: position 27,315,594 of record CM055892.1, read on the forward strand.
GGAAGTTAACGTTGCAAGACGACACCGGGGTGGCAAAGTTGATGGTCCCAGCGGTGCTCGACTGCGACAGCGACTGTTGATGGTCCGGGGCCATGTCGAGGCTGAGGGCCGAGCCCTGGTTGGTTGGCTCGGCAGTGGCCAGTTTGAGACGCTTGGCGGCCCCACCAACGGGCAGGTTGCTGTTGAGGATGGCCTCCACGTTGTACCGGCTCATCTCGAAGTTGGTGACCGCGTTCACGCCCCGGAACTTGATCGCTGCTATGTCGTACGCCTCCGCTGCTTCCTCTTCGGTTGCTGCATGTATGCATAGAGGACATGTAAGTTAAAAACGTTCGAATGTCAAAATGCCTGCTCATTTAACAGCGAATCAATGATCTTAAGGGTCCGTTTGGTTGGTCAATAACCCCGCGGAAATGGTCAATTTTTTCGGGTTGACTTATTTTCTTCGAATGTCAAAATGCCTGCTCATTTAACAGCGAATCAATGATCTTAAGGGTCCGTTTGGTTGGTCAATAACCCCACGGAAATAGTTAATTTTTTCGGGTTGACTTATTTTCCTCATGTATGGATGCGGGTTGCCTTCGAGAAAAAGTTTTCACGACCATTTTCCTAGGGAATATTTCCCTTAAGGGGGGCTAAAGGAAATTTTTCCCAGGGCAATCTTTCCCATGGAAAACTTCCCATGGGAAAAATTTCCCTGCAAACACTCCCTAAGTTCAGATGTTGAACATACCGAATGTCCCGAGATACAAATCTTTGTTGCCAGCAACTCGGCCGATTCTTGCTTGCCAACGGCCTTGCTGGTGATGCCTTGTGACACCTCTGTATATCGAAGCCCCTCTTGAGAAGCCACTACTCTTCCTGAAATGTAAACATCAATCAGAACCAAACCCAACTATACAAAACATAACCGTGCGTGCTAAAACTTCAAATAAATAGCATTTAGGGACAGCGCAAACCTCCGTAGGGAAGCAATGAACTCCTGCTTGGTCACATTTTTCATCTCCTCCAACTCTTTGGTGTAATTCGATATCTGAATGAACACGAAGCAGACGATATTTAGCGAGCCATCACAAGTGCAAATAACGCAACCATAATGGTATGGTCCTTTCAGAATATTCTAACATACAATCGCGTTTCTTTCTTTTTCGAAATCAGCTAAAGATCGAGATAGAAGGTGAAAAGAGAGGAGTAACTTACGGGAAAATTGGTGGTGGCAGTCGGACCCCAATACTTGAGAGCGGCTAAGTCATAGGCTCTAGCTGCCTTGTCTTCTTTGTCATAACCACCTAGGTACACTGCAATCCAAAGTAGTAAGCCCAAATGTTGGCACCAAGTGCAAAAACCGAGCTACAAACACGTACTAATATTTCAAAGTGTCACGATTCTGACAGGGTATTGTATCTAACCTAACTCCGCACTTTTATTCAAGAAATGTGTTTCATCCGAAAATGGAGACTCGAGCAACCAAATTCACGTCCAAGCAAGTGTCTCCGATACACAAAAACGACTCGACATTGGCATTGTATCAAAGTTAATAGATGAGACATCACGTTGTAATTCTATCGTCATAAGTGGGAAAGACCAAGTGTTTGGACTTTTTTTAGAATGTCCATTCAATATAAATATATAATATCCTCCCAAAATATAATAGACTATTTAAATTTGTATAATATCCTCCCAAAATATAATAGATTATTTAAATTTGTGTATCTACCTATACAAGAGAGAGTGAGACCAAGTACCCAGGGATTAGGGAAAAAAGATAACACTGACAAACCCACTTACCCTAATACCCATCCCCATCACTACCATGCACGTCCCTTAATTACAGCTACAATGTCTAAACTCTTGAGGGGGAAAATGCCAAAACCTCTTTCAAATGTTGCAGAAAAGTTACGGCCTAATTTGCGGCCTATTGTTTATATTATTATCATCATATAATATAATATTATCAGATATTAATATGATTAATATTTGTTGTTTTTTGGGCCATCTTTTTCCCAATTCGGTGGCCTGGTCAAACTGTCCAAATCCAATACACACACAAAACACACACTTCTTTAGCTGGAGCATGCCATGGAAAAAGTGATTGAATAAAGCAAAAGCAAACACTCTGTGTAGTATTTGCACTATGTGTTCAGACTTTGCCCTAAGAAAGACCCAGAAAACTTATACCCACCATAGATTTTTCATGTTTCCAGCAACTTTAAAATACGTAAATTTAAACATTCATTCAAGAATGGTATTCGTACGTCGTACTTTTTGCTTTAGTTTGCATGACTATCTTGTATTTTTGCATGAATGAGGCAAATTTTTTGAATGGGAATGTCTCGTGGTTTGAATGGGAATATGAGAACAATGAAGGTGTTCCATTTTTCACTTTCATTTTAACTTGCACAACTACAAAGGGAAATTGGAAAAAAATAATTCACATTTTGGACATATCAGAACAAAATAATCCGAATTTACAACTTTGTTACGGATCAACTGAATATTAAATCATATTATTTTTAACATTCACCATCTAGTTAAAATCATTTGAAAAGTGACATAATGGTGATGATATTACCCACGGAGTATAGTTTAACATTCACCATATTACTTTTCGCACGAATTTAAGTAGGTAATGAATACCAAAAATAATAGTGTTAGTTTAGCTTATTCATAACAAACTTATAAGTTCTGATAATTTTTTATTAGTACCCACAAAGGTTGGATTTTTTTCCAATTGCACTATTACAAAAGGTAATTTAATCTTCAATAATAAATAAAAAAATACCATCTCATATAAAAGTTGAATTTCTATAAAATTGTCCTACATAAAACACTAATTTTCATGAATTTTTATTCTATGGACTTTTTATTGAGGGATTCCATGGATAATGGATTTTATTCTGTGTTAAACTTGTTCCCTCATATCCTGTCACATACTTAAGTCAAATTTGTACAAGATGATAAGCTCATGCAAGATCTGATAATGAAATTTATTATGATGAAAAAGAAATAAGAAATGGCGGCACAATTCTGACAGCAATGACAAGTGAAATGAAAGAGAGGCCGGACCCAGATTTTGGGTGCCAAAAATACGACCATACTGACTCTACTCAACCCCATCAAATCATTTTATAAAATCAAATTTAATTTCACCCATTTTTTTAAATATAATTTTATTTATGGGATTTATTTGATTGATTTAGATGCTCCAGTGTCCTACTACTCTCTGCACAATTAAATCCAAAAACTCCTCTGCATGCATCTTTCTTTTCAGTCATTCATCAACTTTTAGTCAAATTTAATCACTAGGATATTAGTAAAAAGTAAAAGTATTAGGAGTAGTAATAATTAGTGCCAAAAGTAAAGATCAAAAATTTACCTTGACGCCCTTTTCTTGCTTGTCCTTCTCTTCTACAGCTGTTATCCCATAGATGTGCTTCATATCTTCCTGTCCATCTATGCCTGCATTTTCACCATCATTTAACTTAACATTACTAATTTAATTAATTAATTACTGGAACTGGTGTGGTTATATTTGTATTAAAACCCTGATCTTTAAAATGGTAGGATCGAATTAAGTTTGATAAGATAAGAAAAAAATAAGTACGGATAAATTTTGACTTTACGTTGAGTGTTTAAAAAAAGCAGGGCCTAAATCATTGTAATATAGTCCCAGTAATATGGAGTGTAAGGCATACCCAAAAAAAAAAAAAAACTTTATAAAGAAAACATCTCAAAAAAAAAAGGGAGTTTATACTGAAATATCATTTTCCATAAAAGTATGAACTTACAAATCTTTAGCAAAACGTATTGCCATAAAATATAAACAACAGTTTTTCCAAAAATATTTGATAGATGTTCATTCAAATAGAATAAGTATAAATTGTGACAACTGACAAATATGAAATATTTAGAGAAATGGAGAGTAAAATTATTTGTTAGTAATCAAACTTTTTTGGGCAAAATTCAAAAGCCATAAACTAACTAATTACTCAATTAGCACATTATTTTTATGAGGAAAAAAAATGAAAGTAAGAATTTACTAAGAATACAAACCTTGTAACCCCTCTGTAAATGGAGGTTCTCTGTCCGAAAGTGTCCGAAATTTTCTTCGCATTACTATCCGCCTCGACAGCCACCGTAACCAGCGCCTTCTCGGAGTTCCGGGACGCCACCACCCCAAGCGACAGACTCCCGCCGTTGACGGCGGAAGCCGCGGCGGCGGCGGCGGCGGTGGTAAATCCGGCGACCAGCTCCGACTCGATCGACTGCCCAGCAAACTCGTGATGAGACCCGCCGCAACTCAGCTGAGTCGGCCCCGAGTCATCCACCTCCGACCCCGAGTTCGCCGCCGCCGCCGGCGAGGAATGGTACCCGTTCGCCGCCACCGAGTGGTGGTGCTGGTGGTGGTGGTCGGGGAAGTAGTTGCTGGCGGAGTGGTGCGGGTCGTAGAGGTGAGTCAGCTGGGACGACGACTCGTCCTGAGTCGCCGCCGCAGTCTCCGCCGAGTCGCCGCCGAGAAAGTCCTCCAACTTCGGCACTGTTGTTGGGGTGTCCATGTACATTCCTTGGGTTTTCGGGTTAGCCCAATCTGAGGGGGGGAAACAAGCACCAAACCGAGTCAATCAACTCAGCAAATCAAACCAAAACTCGGTCACGCAAACCCAGAAAAATCACTAACAAACAGAGCGTAAACAACAAATCCCAGATACCATTGGAATAGAGGTAGCAAGATTAATCAAACGATTCAAATCAAACCAAAACTCGGTTACATAACCAGAAAAAAACCTAAACAAACAGAAAAACCCACATACACACCATTAGAATGGAAGGGGCTGTAAATTGTAATGGTGTTCATCAAATCAAGCCAAAACTCGGTCACACAAACCCAGAAAAAGAAAAACCCGAAAGAACAGAGCACAAGCAACAAAACCCAGATACACCATTAGAATGAAGGTGCTGCAATGGTGTGAATCAAATCAAGCCAAAACACGGTCACACAAACCCAGAAAAAGAAAAGCAGAGCAGAAGCAACAAAACCCAGATACATACCATTAGAATAGAAGGTGTCGAAGAAGGTGTTGTAATGTTGAGAGCCAGGGATCGTCGAAGGAAGACTAATCTGAGGAGTTTGATCATGGTGATGATGCGTACCACTCGCTAACATCTCCATTGGCGACAGAGAGAACGACAACCAATTACTCGCAGCTGCTGGTGCCATTTTCACTCTAATTTCCTCTTCCTTTGTTTTCTTTCTTCAAAGATACTACGATTTCTAACTATCAGGAACTAAACTAAAGCTTCAATGGTGCGCGATTAAGAGCGAGAAAACTGAAGACCCATTTCGAGGAAGAACACTAAAATGCGATACGAACGAAGTTACTTTGAGAAGTAACAAAAACGTTGATGGAGAAGAAAGAAAAGAGGGGGTTGAAGATGGGAAAGAAATTAAATTAAAGGAGCAATGAATGCAGATGCATGCAAATTAACGGGATATAGGGATGACAACCCGAGGAAGAAGAGACCGAGAGAGGTGATTGGGGGATGTCTAGAGAGAGAAAGTAGAGAGAGAAGTTAGGGAGAGAGAGAGAGTGGAAGAAGAGAGTGAGAAATGTGGAGGGATATAAATGGGGGAGGAGAGCGGTTAAGGGTGCCAACCGGCGTAAAAACAGAGGGACACACCCCCCGTATACAGACCATCCCTCCCTGCTAACCTGGACACAAAATGAAATTAAAAGTTTTATTTGTTCCGTGTGTGTGGATGGATGTATTTAGTTTCAAATTTTAATTAATTTGATTTGGTTCAACGTACTACTCCCTCCGTCCCCACTCTCACTTTCAAATATTTGACTTTTAATTTTTCAATAAAAATGTAATCACTTGAAGTAAAAGAAAAATACTCCCTCCGTCCCAAATTAATTGACACTTTGAAAAAAATTTGACTGTTAATTATTCATAAATTACAATGAGTTACAATATAAAATTACATCCATTGTAACTTTTAGTAAAGTATATTTCTAATAATGGTAATTTTATATTATAATTTATTATAATTTATGAATAATTAATGGTTACAATTTAGTCAAAATGTCAATTAATTTGGAATGGAGGGAGTAATAAACAATAAAAAAACAGCAACGATAACAAGTCTCGGTGTAATTTCGTTAATATGAGACTTGAGAAAATTCAGACGTAGACAACATACCCCATACATGATAGTACATGAAGAGCTGACAAATCCAAGATACCAAACCTTTTAAAATAACGAAAGCAAACCTGTTGAAAATTGCAAAGAAAATTTTTTGGAAACATGGGGAAAAGGACGGTGGAAATAGAGAGAATAAGACCTCGTACCTGTATGCTTCAACAGGGAAAGCATAGTAAACGCACAAAGAAAGCACAAGGCATCCTCAACAACCTAGTAACAACCTCTTATCTTTCTCACCCGAATACGTTGATTCTAGTCTGCTAAACGCCACTATCGAGTGTCATGTCCTTCATTAAGCCTACGTGTTTCAAGTCACCACGAATAACCTCCCTCATTAGACTTTTTAGGCCCTCCACGCCCACAGCGAAACGCAATCTTTTCAAATCTCCATATTGGGGCATCCTACTCCTCTTGAACACGTGATCAAACCATATCAGTCTATTCCCCCACAACTTATCTTCAATAGACGTCAGCCCTAACTTATCACGACACATATCATTCCTAATTCTATCCAACTTGGTGAACCCACAAATCCAACGAACTGTGCTCATCCGTGCCACGTTTAACTATTGACAATGCAACCTCTTCATTATCCAACAATCGAAACCATATAATATTGTTGGTCTTACTATGACATTATAGACTTTACCTTTTAACTTTATCCGCTTATCAAACGACATTTCAGAAGTCACCTTTCACTTTTAGCAACCAACATTAATCCAATTCGTTATATCCTTGCTAATATGCCCATCACTCTGCATAATGATCCTAAGTACCGAAAGTTCACCATCATCGGGACAACTGCCCCTCTACTAATAATACATGGACTATCGTTTTGTAGCTAGCTCCATGTTTCCACCCCACTAAAATCACACCTCATATACTCCATTCGACCTACCCAGTCTCAAACCTTTAGACTCTAACGTCTCACGTAAAAACTCAACCTTTTCATTTAATATCGCACTGATTTGTCTATCCATTACAATTCTACTTGTCATGGATTCATTGACGATGAAGAAATTTCATATCTAGGTTGAGTTTGTTAGGAATTTGTCTTGAAATCATCTAATCTCTTAGTCCCACAATTAATTAATTATTTCTTAATTGTAGTAGGATATTAGTTAGATTTTTTTTTTTTTTTTTTTGCAATAGAAATAGAAAACATAAAATACAAACAGTACCAGCTAACATCGCTAGCCTGAAGGGCTGGATTGTGGGTTGAATCTACCTAATCCTCCAAGATTAATAGACTCTACCTTAAAACTACCACAAAGATCCCTGCAAAATCAAACATATTATCATAAAAGTTACAAAAGCAAGTACTATTAGCGGCCCATCTATGACGCTTTGGATGAATATAAGCCTTTAATGACGACATACGATGTCTCTTCTTCTTTCCTGGAGAGATGCTACCTTTGCTGACCTGTGCTCTCCAATCGTCTACCGGCGCCCTTAAGAAAGCGTCGATGGTGAGCACTCCATCCCTTCGCTATCCTAATTCTCATTAGCGAACTTGTAGAACCCTCCCTGTCACAAACAGAAGGACCTTGTATCTGAAGAACGTTCACCATCCAGCATCTCAAGGTCGTTCAGCAGAGAGATCGGGTTTTGAAGTGAGACAAAAAGAAGCAAGAACAGGGAAGTTTTCTGGAAATATGTTTATCTGAATTCTTTATCCTTTTTCTAACCATACTAAATTGATTGTAACTATGTGAATTGTAGGAAACAATCAATCAAGAGAATGGAAAGGAAATATGAAGACAAACTCCAGAAATCTTGCGGAAAGGAAAGAAGATTGAAGCAATTATGGAAGGAGACTGGAAATCGCAAAGAAGGAAGGAATCCGACCAAGATCAAATCTCAATGGCTTCGTCCATCAAGAACGAACAAATTCTATAAATTGAAGATCTGAATTTGAGAAGAAGTAACGATTCCAAGGAAGTAATCGGGAGTTCAAAACAGAGAGATTGTGTTTTTGTTTTGATTGTTTTCTTTCTTCGAGTAGAGAGAAAAAGTGTCTGTGAGAGATTTGTGTTTGAGCGCTTTCAAATTCTTAACGGATTTAGAATTGTGATAGGCTCTTGTAATCGAACCCTTGAAGGACTTAGGATCGAGTTGAGTTTTCACAAAAACTATGTTTGGTGAAGTGCTTTTCCAGAAACTTTGAAGCGTCCACAGCAAGGCGCTAGGTTCTGCTGCAAAACCTAAGGACATTCACCTTGGGTTATTCTGTGTTCTGGTTCAGTAAAATAAAGGAGGTTATTCAGTCTATTCTTATTGTTCTTTATTTTAAAGCTTAATTTTCCTTTATCATTTATTGAATCTTAATCTAAAAGGATTAAGATCCTAACGTCATTTATCAAGTTCATATTTTGTGCATAAAATTTCATAACCCTATTCACCCCCCTAGGGTTCTTTTAGAACCGTTTGTCACACGACGATTTTAGCAAAGAACGCTACTATCATTTCCTTGATCATGAGATTGAATCTCTTGATGCGTTTCACCTCCCCATGACACCATCTCTTCATTGCAATCATAATGACAAAACTCATTTACCCCTAACTATCCTGGCATGGAGGACGCTCAAATACCGAGTTCGGCCTGTGCATGGGATAACTGTCAACTTAGGTATTTGAGCGTCCTCCATGCCAGGAAGGGAACAGTGATCCACTCAATCCTAACAAAGGCAACTGACAACACAAACACTACCACTTGCAACACCAGCCCCCATAGGTAAAAGCCCTCCCAAATTAATATTGTTTGTTTAGTATATAGTTAGAACACTTAAAATTAGTTTCACTATTTTGACATATAACTACTTAATTAAAAGACATTAAATTTTTATTGTAAAACTTATTATTATAAGATGACTCATTTCATTCATTAATATTTGTCTGTTTTATCTTTTTATAATTTTCAATACTGTATTTTAGCTATATATATCATATAGGTTAACATATTTAAAATAGTTACAAAGTTATATTAATTCTATGAAACTACTTTTTTTGTAGTATATAAATCTATTCATAGTATGTTTATGTGATAGTTGATTATATATATTTTTAAAAAAATTAAATTGTCACTACAAATTACTATTATCTATAGAGAAATATATTTGGCAAAGTAAAAAATCCAATACACTGTAAATCCATTATTTTGTCATTCAATTATAGTTATTTTAAATATATTGATATATATGTGTGTGCTACATTTTTAATTTTATATTAGTTTACTATTTAATTAAAATAAAAATTTAATTCAACAAATATTAATTAATCTCCAATAATTAACATACTTTTTATGATTTAGCATCCCAAAATAACAAAGGCGTAAACGCGTAATGATCATAAATTCTACATTCTTCAAAATAATTTGAAAATTCAGATGAGTTTATGCCTAATCAAATGCAAACACTTGTCTCTCATGCAACCTTTTTTACAGGTGTCATTTTATCCGTAAAACTTAATGGCACGTTTGCTCTCATAAAAAACTAGTCAATTTTTTCATGTTTAATCGATTAGCTTTTGGCATGAAGTTTTTATATGGTATTATTTCATTCTCAACTTAATAAATACACTTTTAAGAAGATACTATAGGGAAAGTATTTTTCTCTCTCCATTTTTACGTTTTTGCCTTAAAAAAGGAGATTAATTGTAGGAATTTCGACCAATTAGAAAGTAGATAAATAGTGAATTAAATTATTTTAGAAAAATTTATATAATATTAATAATAAAGTTTGTGAATCCTGCTAAATTAAATAAATTAGATATAAATCAAATATGAATAGCTTATTATTTCACACTCCAATAGCCAAACTATCTCAATGTTGTGGGAGGGAGATGGTAAAATTATTGCCAAGATTCAAAACAAAAAAGAAGTAACCTCTTTTTCTTTTTCTTTTTCTGTTTCTTTTTTACTTTTTACCCTTATTGATCATCGTAATCTACTGGTCATTTTGTGATTGTTTTGTTGCTTTCTCCCCGCCTGCAAATTACGTTATATACATTTACAATGGTCCTATGACACTATTTTTCATGGCTTTTGGACCATCCAAAAATTGTTCCAGCCAATTGTTGGACTTGATTTAGATTTAGAAGGTAGAACTGCAAATTTTGACATTTTCCTTGTTGTTTTACCCCTGCTTTTTATTGTAGAACAAGACAAAGTTTATGGATGTGTTAAGCTGTAATATTTGTACAATGAATAGAGTTATTTAAGGAATTTTGTTTTAAAAAAAGTCGGTAAGTTGAGTCCGAAAAATTTTAATATAATAAAATCATTGATTCGAAACCGATACAATATTAATTAGTGAATTTGATTTAGTTATTTGAGCTGAAAAACCTTAACACAAAAAAAGATACATTTAACTTGTTTTCATAAATGAGTTAAATGCAGTAACATGTATACCATATATATACTATTTCCAATTTAAATAAGGTTGAAATTAAAATTGTATTTCAAACTTTTAGGATGGATATGAGTGATATTGACAAATAAAATAAAATAAAATGAAATTTACTACTCCATGTGTCCCTAAATAAATGTCAATTTGACTAAAGCGACCGTTGATTATTTACAAACTATAATGAGTTACAATATAAAATTAACACCATTGTAATTTTTAGTACAATATCTTTCTAGTGGTGGTAATTTTATATTGTAATTTATTGTAATTTGTGAGTAATCAACGATCAAAGATTAACCAAACTAACACTCATTTAGAGACAGAGGTAGAACCTAAAAAGTATGTTAATTATTGTTAAATGCAGTAACATTTTTTAATATAACATCGTTAGATTAGGGTAGATTTAGAGTAATGGGGTGTGATTTAAATGCACTTGGTGACATGACATTAGTTTAGTCAAAATTTTATTTTCTTTCAGCCTCGTAGGATCGTTACCAGATCTGCTACCGCCATATCATTTCAAATACATTATTGTTCAACACCTCTCAAAATATAATATATTATTATCCAAGAAAAATTTTGATACATTATTGTCAAATACTTGTATCCAAAAACCTTATATTATATTAATAAATATATATTTTATGATAATTTTTAGGATACCCTTAATATTTTTTTTTAAAAAAAAAGTAATGATAACAACATACCATGATTTAGGTGATTAGTTAAGCTCCCTCTAAAAAAGAAAGTGGTTAATTAAAATTCACTTGATTAACTCATAGAAAAACATGCACAAACGTCGGTGGTAAACATTATTAATACAATACGATTCTTTTTGAGCGAAGGTAAAAATATTTGAATCTTAAAAGAGTAATAATAAATAGATGTGGAGTTCACAGCCGAAATAAAAATGCAGGATTTTATTTAAATGAAATTTCAGACGCAACCAATCATAATGTTGATTATTTAATTAAAAAGACCATGATATTTTAATTATTAATGCAATAAAAAAGCCAAAGAAAAAGAAAAAGAAGCATGCATAGATAATACTAAAGGAGTAGTAGATGTGTATTCATTGATTATTGCTGCAGTATTCTAATTATTTCTGTGAATCTACCGACCTACCCAAATCCAACTTATCTACGATTCTGACATACAAGGGTATATATATTCAATTTGTCAGCTTACGCAAAAATTAATCCTTAATTTAATTAATTAATAATTCATTATACTTCTAATTGTGCTTTCAAGTGTCAACAAGCTCCACATGATGCTGACCAGTCAACTCGATTAATGTAATACCACTGGTGTATCTAGTAGCCAGTTTAGTGAGTATCAAGTAATTTGATTTATATATGTATATATATATATATATAATTTTACTGATAGTTTATACTTTTTACCCTTGACTTTCAAGACAATAAATTTTTTTGAAACATCATTATATTTTATTTTTTGTGTTAAAGAACCGATTTACCTTTGGCCATTTAATTGAGGTCATTATTTTATTTTTTTTCAATAATTTAAAGTCATGAAAGGCTAAAAATGCGTCAAAGATGTTAGAAAGATTCACAAAACAACAAAAATAGCAAAAAAAAAAACTATTAAACCAAAACCACAACAACTAAAAGATATATCTAAGAAACCCAAAAAAAGAAAGCAATTAAACAACATCAAACCCGTCCAAATAAAAATGAAAAAAAAATCACTTCTTATTGACTAGTATAATCTTTAAAACACAAATCTTCTCACCAAAACCCTTTTGCAAGCAAGGACCGCTTCAATCTTGAAGTCTTTTAAATTTCGAGGAGCTTCATTAGTTGTCAACTTAGCTTTTCAAGCAGCTTCCATAACAAACATCCACTTAGATTTTACCAAGACATTGCCCCTCATTTACTCCTAGCTAGCACCAACTTTCGAATGAACCAAAATGGAGTCCTCAAAACCTGAAGAAACGTCAAATACAACTCATTCCGGACAAAATATCTTTACTGTCAATGAGATCAATGACTAGGGAATTATTTTATATATGTTTTCAAGAACATCACAACCTTTAAAGTTCAAACCTATAGCTAATAAACCTTTATGAAGATATAACTTAGAAATTTATATGTACATCGAAATTAAGATTGAGTTTCCAGTCACAAAAAATGAGACAAAATATGACCGCATTACATATGTGAAAACAACGGCCGTTAATCCCTTTTCCATGTCCCCCATTAAAAAAAAAGCGGTAAGCAGTTTACTTAATCGAAACAAGTCAAATGGGTAGATTCTAAAATTTGAACTGGTCAAAAAAGAAAGGGCAAGATTCCTAAAATTCAGGAATCTGTAAAATGGGTATGCATAAGGTTTCTATAATATTACCTTGAACCACAGCCTAAAACTTGTCCGACTTTGTAATGTGGTTGGTTCCGTTTGTTGTGAAGTTGAAATTTTTATGGAAACTTTGTAACTTTTATTAAGACTATTTGTATCATGGTTTGTTTATGTAAACCCACTTGTAATTAAGACTATTTTTTATTTTTATGGAATGGTTTGTCCGGAGTAGACTTGACAGGCAATACATATACAACACAGTAGACTTGAAATCTTGTATGTACAATGTTAAATCAGTGTATAAATGAAAAATCAATGCCTTTTTCTCTTAAAACAAATTTCAAAAAATACAATGAGCATATAATAGGTGGTTTCCCAAAACCAATCCCGAAACCGGTTCTAGCAGGTAAGGTTAATGTTCCTAAAATGTAGGAACTTATTTTAACGGGTAAGGATAAGGTTCTTGATTTTTACAAACCGATCAAACATATAAGAGTAAAGTTCTTAACTTCAAATTAGGGTATCAGAATCACTCCCACCCCTTAAAAAAAGATTGTAAAGTTATTGTCCATATGAATATAGGTAAAAATGTGTTATAATAATTCTGAAAACTGAAAGAAGTGAAAATTTAATGCCTAATAATCCAAGGTGTCCAGTTCCTGCATCTAAATTCTTTGTGTAAAGTGTAAACATGATGTTTTCCATTTCAAGTATGAGTAAACGGGATACTTTTCCAATTTCTATTATGCTGATGCAATTTTAACTACAATTTAATTTAGGTATATTCAAATGATTATTAGGTATTTTCGAGTTTAGTTATTGAGGTAGATATAAGTACAATTTTTTGAAGACATATATGAATGAAAATATGAGAGTTTAATTAGGAAAAAGGAACTAATGTATACTCCCTCCGTTCTTTTTTATCTGTCATTTACGGTTTTTAGTGCCAATTTTTAATCAATAATTTCTAATATAAAACTTTTATAGAAAAATATAATATTATACTTTTTCAATAGTATTTTTTATTACGAATCTAATGATATCAATTTTGTATGATGAATCATTATACAAATTGAGATATTAACGGTCAAAGTTTTTGCCACAATTCCCTAGGCGACAGATAAAACAAAACGGAGGTAGTACTAAATTTCTCTACCTTAATAGATCCCAAATCACGTAATAATTTACTATGAAACTTAGGGTTAGTCAATAACTACATTATACTTTTATATAAAACTTTGACAAACCTAATAATAATAGTTCACATGTACTCCCTCCGTCTCTATTTATTTAAACATTCAAGTAACTTTTCTCATTTATACTCCCTCCGTCCCTTAATGAATGTCAATTTTTCTAACTACCTTGTTCCTTTTTGTTTGTCAGTTTTACATTTTCAATAAATAAAATACTTATATTAATACCCTTAATTAATGATTCAAATTTTTATTTTACATTTTAAAATTCTCCTTTATTTCTCTTTTCCTTTGATGAGGAGTACACTTCTCCATACATAACATTTTCACTCTATTTCCAATACGCATTGGTTTTTTAAAGTTAGTTTATTTGACACTTAAAAAGGGACGGAGGGAGTAATTATTTGTCAATATTTATATGGGATTCCTCATAATCAATTTTTACTAATTCAAATAATGTTATAATTTTACGCCCTAATTTCATTGATTATCTTTGACATGTCCTTGTGATAATTACCATTGTCCAACATACATGGATCGTCCCCCCGTTTTTGCAGGAAATATGGATCCCAAAGATGCATGCATGGCTGATCAAATTACTACAGAAATTCCGGGGAACAACCCTTTTTATCAGCTCTCTCTCTCTCTCTCCCTCTCTCTCTCTCAATGTCCGGCTTTTAGGGTAAAATGTGAATGGCTAACTGGAAATTCGGCACCGCATTGCATGCCCCTTTTTTTTTTTTAATCTCTCTGGCTACAGGCATGCATTTGAATATTACAATTATTATTATTATTATTACTTCCCAAATTATTTGGATTCATTTACTTAATTTGAGAAGAATAATATATATTAAAAATTGAGGTAAAAAATTTGTAATTTACCCAAATTACCCTTATTTTAATTGAAGAAAATAGTTGTTGGAATTGTAAAAAGTGATAAGTAAGCTAATTAATTAGGGGTAGAAAAGGATTTATAGTTGTTGAAATTGTAAATAGGACAAATATTTTGGGACAAAGAAGTTAGGTAAAAGGACAAATAATTTGGGACGGAGGTAGTATTAGACATTAGACATTCAAATTTAAATGAATGTCATGTTAAAGCTGAAGCAAAGAGGATGCGTAATATCATGTTTGAATATAATTGGTCACTTAATTACTATTTTATTTCAAAAATAAATTCATATAGCTTTAGCTTAGTATATGTTCAGAATATCAATTTAACAAATAATTATTAGCTAGGTTGACTAAATTATGTTAAATTTCTCACAAATGAATTAAGTTAAATAAATTATTTCAAAAGCTATAATAAATAAGTTTGAATTGAAATAATTAATTAAATTCAAAATAGATTCACTCAAAATAAAAATTGGAGGAAAAAATACATGCCCATACAAATGTACTAGTTTAAATTGATAGCAATTATAACTAATGCAAATATATATTATTGGAGTTTAATATAATGAAAATTGTACTAGTTTAAATCATGTTAATAATAGTGTAAAACTATGAAAA
Organism: Portulaca oleracea; assembly: GCA_029582165.1. Taxonomy (NCBI): domain Eukaryota; kingdom Viridiplantae; phylum Streptophyta; class Magnoliopsida; order Caryophyllales; family Portulacaceae; genus Portulaca; species Portulaca oleracea. Next base: position 27,331,229 of record CM055892.1, read on the forward strand.
ATTCTATGATAATTCATTTTTTCAACTATGATAATTGATTAGTAGAAACTGGTGGTGCATTTAAAATAAATCTGTACCATCAAATTATTGGGAAAGTATGTGATAGTTAATTTTTTAAAAATTACCATAGTTGAATGTAATATCAACCATTACTTATAAATAGGATAATTCTAAATGTTCATCTAATTTTTCTTAACCCGCTATAGTAGGTAAATAAATAATTTTAATAATAATATTATTATATTTGATATTAATTTTATTCTCTAATTCAAATATCTAAATTTTTAACATTTATAAAGCATCATATGTGATCATTGATCTTTTGTTTGAATAACTACATTGAACAATGTAAGTCACTTCGATTACATAATATTTTTCTTATTTATATTATTTAAATCATCTCTTGATGCAAAGGCGTGCTTAGAGCTGGGTAATAGGTCGTGTCGTGTCATTTTCGTGTTCGTGTTGGAGTTAAACGGGTTGAAGAACCCCAAACCTGAAACCTACCCCTTTAATAAACGGGTTGAAATTCTTTGACCTGGACCGTTTATCAAATAAACGTGTCGACCTTAATCTAACCCATTTAATTAAATGAGTTATACAGTCACCGATTGATCTATTTACCGCTTAACAAACATATATTATATAATAATCATAAACTTAGGAAGACAAAAATGCAAAGGTTTCGATCATTTATTTATTATCTACCAACTCATTTCTTTAGGGTTTCTGTAATATTTATCATAACCAAGTTAAAGTTTTGCTAAACAATACATAATAAGCCCAAGCAAAAGTAAAAAACATTATCTTACTCAAACGGGTTAAATGTATCATTTTTCATGTCGATTTTCTCACTAACCTAATTATTAAACGGGTTTAATGTGTCATTTTTCGTGTCGATATTCTCGACCCAAACCTAACCCAATTATTTAAACGGGTTTACTGTGTTAACTCATTTAACTAAACGGGTTGAAAATCTATATCCAAATCCATTTAACTTCGAGTCGGTAACCGTGTTGGGTCAGATTTTCCCAGCTCTAGGCGTGCTTGTCTAAAATTAACAAAATATCGGAGTAGTTAGATCCAAAAAAAATTGTTCTTAAATACATTTTGGTTAATCTAATGAGATAATTTCTCTCACTTTTTTCCCATATATAAAATTTTAAAAAAATAAATTTGAAGGATGTGATGGAAGAGGCAAAAAGAAGTTATCTATCAATCCAAAGTTTCTTTTTTTTTTCTTTATACATTGGAAAAAAGGGTTAATTAATATAGATAAGTTCATCAATATGGACAAGCTAAGCATGCCTTCAAATTATTATTCAACATCTATCATCCATTTCTTATTTAAATTTTGAACTCATTTTTAATCTTGTTTAGGGAGCATTTGGTAGGAACTCCAAGAAAATTTTTCTCGGGGAAGATTTCCCATGAGAAGTTTTCTGTGGGAAAGATTTCACTGGGAAAAATTTCCCTTAGCCCTCCCTAAGGAAAAATTTCCCTTGAAAAATGGAGAAAATGGTGGTCCCACCGTAAAATTTTTCACAAGGTCAACCCATACCCAAACATGAAAAAAATAAGTCAACACGAAAAAATTGACCATTTCCAGGGATTATTGACCAACGAAACACACCTTTAATTAAAAGTTGATTACCTTGATCACAGGGGAGAAAGAGGAGAGCATCGCATCATATATTATCATATTCACTGTTCACATATACCATTCACAATCACATGACACGTGCATGCATGCTCGTTTGAAGTGGAAGGGACGCAAATTATTACTACTAGTATATATTAGGCCTTTCGGGTGTACATGGAGTTGAATACACGTATGCATACACGTGCGAGGTTGCTTCCATAAAGGATGCACTACATAACTACGCAATCAAATATTACTACGTATTTGCAATTTTTGCACCTTAATTTAATGGGTTTTTGGCTCAAAATAAATCGAAATCGAAGGTTATTGACTGAAAATAATCTAAATTTATTTTTTGGCTGAAAATAATCTAAACTCATTTTTTCTATTTACTCGGACTAAACTGAAATTGATTTCCGATGTCAGGATACTGACCGGTCAGCTTATGTAGACCCCAGTCGGCATAAATTCAAAACCAAAATCAATTAAAGAAACAAGTGTTCCGGCTACCCAGTCAAAATTCTGATGCCGGAAATCGATTTCGGTTTAACCCCGAATAAATAGGTTAAAAGTTTGGATTATTTTCAGCCAAAAAGTGAATTTGGATTATTTTCAGCCAATGACCTCCAACTTCGAATTATTTTGAACCAAAAACCCTAATTTAATTATACGAATTTCCTTTAGATCTGGCTACTACTGTTATTTTAGGGTTTGGAGGGCCCCATTTTGATTTGGGGTGCATAGGACGTGGCGATTCGAGGGCGTTTTCTTGATTCTTTTTCAGGATGGGGATTCCTTCACTTAACCCTAGATCACATATTTGCATAAGTGATATCATATATATGATATATGTATATGCATCTTCCCCCCAACATCTCCCTATACAATTAATGAAGATGATGTATATGAACATATCAATTTCACTAGACATGGAGAGAAATAATACAGGACATGGAGTATGTATTATTGCAACCAAACAATCTCATGTTCTGCCGCATTAATCACAATTTATAACACTATCCACAAATTACGTACTGCATCTTATCATATCATACTACATTTTACTAGTAGTTTACCACCAGTCCACATCAACCATAATTTTTTCTCGCTTCACTTTTCTTTCTTTTCACCCACCACACCAATCATTCTTAACACAAATTTTATTATAATCTACCATAATGTATAGCAACATATCACACTTTCCACAATTCACCATACCATTTGCACACTTTACCTACCGTAGAAAATGACAGTGCCTTAGATTAGTGTATAAATTATGAATGAATGTACATTTAGAAACAAAATGCGTAAACAACTTTTGAGTGCAGCTTGCGCCCTTTATCTTTATCACTATATGGTTGATTAGGAATCATAGGAACAGGATGAAGTGATTTTTGACAATGGAAAAAAAAATGTATTCAGCAGTGCATCAAATCAGGTGGAGATCGAGTAACACTATGAGCTACAAGTTGGAAGGAGGCTATGCCGTACTTACCAACGTTCATAAACTTCAAAATCATACCATATATTTTCCCATGATTATAGGTATATAGAGATTCATGGGGATGTTTGGGTACCCAACTTTTTGGGTAGCTTTTAGCTTTTTGGATAGCTTTTAATTTTTTGATCAATGTTAAAAAGATACTTGAAGTGTTTGGTAAATAGCTTTTTATTTTAGCTTTTGGACCCAATTAGTTTGTTTCCAAAAAGCCACTTGATGAAACTTTTTGAGTTAGTTTTTCACAAAAAACTACTTTACCAAACACTTTTCCTACAATCAGCTAATCCAAACAGCTAAAGTCAAACAGTTAATCCAAACAGCTACAAACTAATAGCTAACAGCTACCAGCTGGTTGCCAAATAGGGCCATGAGCCAGATGGAGCCGGGGTTAGGAGAAGGTGAGTGGCGTTGGAAATTATCGATGTACTGCGTTTTTGTGCTTCTTGTTTTGTTGATTTTTGTTTAGGATGGATGAGTCTAACCGGGCAACAAATTAAGGGGTTTTTGCTTTTTGGACCCCGAACTTTAGGGGTATTTATTTTCTGGACCCCCATATTTCAAAGTTTATATTTTGGACCCTATACTTTGTGGACCCAAAAAATGTGGCCCAAAGTTATGTTTGACTCCGGCGATGACCTAATTGTTACCTAATCTTCCTGATATGGCATTTTATCAATTTTTCCTTCTTTTGAGTGTTGTTTTGAAATTGACCAGATTTTGACAGCTAAGGGTGTGTAAAATTCATGGATAAAATATAGAGGGTAAAAGTTAAATTTTGGTAATTTTTGGTAACTTTTTTGGCAAATTTATGCTCATATGGGGGTTGGAAATCGTGCAAGAAGAGGAAGAAGAAGTTGCGACTAGAAAATTTTCGAAAGAAAAAAAATTCGATAATGGCTTTGAAATATGGGGGTCCATATTGTTGTCGGAGACAAAGTATAGAATCCATATTGTTGCTGGAGACAAAGTACATGGTCCAAAATATAAACTTTGAAATATGAGGGTCCAGAAAATAAATATCCCCAAAGTTCGGGGTCCAAAAAGTAAAAAACCCAACAAACTAAAGCCGGTTTTGGAAACTTATCCCTGATTTTGGAAGATGTTATGTTATTGATGTACTAAGCTTTGGTGCTTTTTGTTTTGTTGATTTTTGTTTAGTATGGATGAGTTTGGCCAGACAACAAATTAAAGTCGATTTTGCTTTACATTTAGAAGTAGCACATTCGTCTTAAGATCAATCTAAAGAAATAAAGGTAGATACATGATCAAAGCCAATACATATCGAATCAATAATCAACAATTGCCAACACAAATCCTTTAGGTTAATTGAATCTAGGGATAACAACGTACATTTCATCATATGTTTATATCATTGAGGCCCTATAAATTTTATGGGTTGATTGAGGTAAGCAAATAATTACCATAAATTATCGAAAGTTACCAAAAGTTACCAAAATTTACCGAAAGTTACCAAAATTATCGAAAATCACATGATATGTGTAAAGTAGGTTTTTTTATTTTTTCCTTTTATTTCAAAAACACAAATTTACCCATATAAATTTACCCAAAGTTACCAAAAGTTATCAAATATTACCAAAATTCATCATTTACCTTACCTCAAGATACCCATGCAATTTACAGACCCTGAATCTACAAAGTACTGCTAGTAAATCAACATACTCTAGCACTTCTTCATACCTTCTTGATATAACATTCATCAACAATATATAGTCAACATAATTTAAGAGTCAACAATCATCAATGCCCAATACTACATCTATTGAGACCAACACTTCAATTCATCATATATTTTTTTGTTATTATTAGAGTACAAAATCATCATTGGACTTACAACCATCGTCAGCTTAAACTTTTGATTGAGATGATTTCATATAATATCAAAGCCAGACTTGAGCAAAAAGGTCTCAGGTTCGAATCTCAGCAACCATCGTCAGTTTAAACTTTTGATTGAGATGGTTTCATATGATATAAAAGCCAAACCTGAGCAAAAAGGTCTCGGGTTCGAATCTCAGCAACCTCCACATTCATTTGCGTAAAGAAAGGGCTTTTGTAACATCCGCTTTTTAAGCCCAAAAGACATACGCATAAAGGGATACGTATTAAACTATAAAATCATTATTAAGCTTACAACCATCAGTTTAAACTTTTAATTGAAATAGTTCCATAGTTATCAACTTATCATCTACAATTTTGTCATTGAAACACTTTTTAATAGATTCAAGTGAATACTTAATATTTAAAATAAGTAGAGAAGGGCAAAAGATACATGTCAAAGGACATGTGCTAAGGAAGGAGAAAATTCAAGGTTTGCACGTCTATCTTGTCCTAATTAGACGTACATTCTTATAATCTTATCTAATCTAAGCCCTACAATTATAGAATCCTATGCTACGTGTACATTTATATCCTCTTATACATTTTCTTGCTTTCCTACATTGTGAATGCTGGAATCTTTAATAACCAATCATACCTTAATTAATTAATGAAATTTGGACCTTCACACAGGTACACGTAACTCACTCAGATTCGATGCCCTTGCGGTTTGCCACTACATAAATACTACTAGAGAATATAATGATGTCATTATAGACTTATCCATACATAAAATTAAATTATGCAGTGATTAATGATCATACTTTATACTTTGCCATGTGAAGGTTACATTATTTGCCAAATTGCCAATATATGTTCAGAAAAAGAAGGAAAAAAGAGAAAATTGTAGAGATTAGGGACTGGTACAGTGTGGAGGTCCAAATATGTAGATTTAGGCCCTGATATCCTGTTTTTTTAGATGAGTTATTTTCAAGTTAGGATAAGTTAAGATGTTTAATTGTTTATTTAAGACATTGTGTTTTTAGTGTTGATGTTTTTTTTTTTTTTGGAATTGTGTTAAGGTAGGATAAGTTAGGACAGTTAGGTTTAACCTGAGAAACGAGCAGAGCTTTATTTATATAAAAATGATAAATATCTTGATATAAGATGGTTAATAACCATCTTGTATTTCATTTAAATCACTTATAAAGTTAAATGTAAGTATATTTAAATCATTATAAAGGTATATTTCATTATTTTGAGGATTATTACAATTTATAAACAATATTTGAATAATTATTTAATTATATTTTTCATAAATATAAAACTATGCATAAAATGTGCATTTTCTAATATGATTGATAAAATTAGGCTATTATTTATATTTTTGACCTAGTTAATAAATATTATACTCTTGTAGATGATAAATATATATAATTATTAGAGAAAATATTATTAAAAATTATAAAAATATAAAATACGGGCAATTCAAGATGGTAATTAACCATTTTGAGTCAAGTTGTGTATCATTATCCTTATTTATATTTGAAAATAAACACTGTACAGTGTATGTAATAATTGGAGGCTTTATGGTGTTTATTAGTTTATTATTCTAAGAGTGTTTGGGTCTTTGATATAGTAGGTGTGGAAAGATTTTGTTCTAATAAGAGCAGCTAGCTAGCTAGTATGACTCCATTTAGGTCTATGTGGAGTTGTTGGATTATTTCTATTGCTTTACGTACCCACATTCTACTTAGGTCTAGAGTTTACGTGGGAATTTAACAATGTATATGTAAATTTAAATTGTTTAGTATTGGGTAGCCTCATGTAAAATATTACATACGAGTTTATGAATGGAAAGAAATATATATCATGATTTGATAATGTAGGGGTCTAAGAGAGTTTAAAGTAAGAACAAATAAGGTTATTGATAGATATAGAGTATATATGTATTCAAATATTGGAATTTTTAATATGATTTTTCAATATAAAGATGAAAATAAATTGGACGCATTATTAAGTGCATTCCTCAAAGAATATTACATATATACATATATTACAAATTGAAAACCCTTTACCATTATGCTATATATAACAATATTGTTGATCATATGGATAAGTATGTGATCGTGATTTCATAACATATGAAGAAAAAAAATACGTTTAATACAACAATACAATGCTAGTAAAAATATTGGATTTAGGACCATGCTATGATACTCTCACCAATCAAATGACTTAATATTTGTGTCTTGGGTCAAGTTGCGCACAAGTTGCATCAAATGGAGTTCGAGAATGAATGTAATTAGTCGTCCACATGGACATGGCCATATATATATATATATATATGATGGATTGGAAAAAATCGTGAATCATTATTGAACCATGGAATAGATGGTAATTAATTTTTTGAATTTTTGGTTTTCAATGTTAATTCTTTGAACCCTAAAGTTTTTAAGCTGAATAAAAAAGGACTTTAAAATTTGTGAGCTAAAAAAGGGTTTGTGCCCCGTTCTTTTTTTTTCTTTCCATGTTTGAATTTCTTTCCCGATTGGCAACAAACTTCAAGACTAAAATAAAAAATGATATTAAAGATATAATTATAAAATATATTTAGGGGTCAGAGTAGCTCCGACATGATCATAAGAGAGATGTATTATAATTACAATATCAGTTTTAACCTTAGTCCTGAATTTGACGTCAATCGGAAAAAAAACTCAAATATAGGAAGAAAAAGAAAAATGATACACAAGCCTTAAATTTTCATTCTACAAACCTTAAGGTCTTTTTTTATGAAATTTATAAATTTTGGGGTCCAAAAAATTAGCAGTGAAACCAAAAGTTTAGAAAATTAATTACAAGTCCAAAATACCAAAAAAAAAAAACCCAATAATTATTAGAACAATTTAATTTCCGTATCAAAGCCAATCTTTGTCTCTTCTTTTTTAATTATAAGTTGCACCTAATTGCCAATTTGAGTCATATTATTAGGACGTCCTAAACCTACATGCCTGCCTACCCTAACCCTAACCCTAACCCTAAACCTAATGTTTAGTTTGAACGGCATGTGAGTTCACACGTGGGGCTATCATCTTGCAAATAGTGCATATATGCATGCCCTTCAAATATTAACTAATCTACTGCCTCTTCCGTTAAGTGTCACAAAAACTAATTTTGCAAAATCAATATGTCTTGGGAATAGAGTGAAAAAATTATGTATGAACAAGTATACCCTTATTAAGGAAAAGAGATGAATGAAGGAGAATTTTAAAAGGTAAAATAATGATCACATTCATTAATTAAAGGTAATATGAGTATTTTAATTACAGGAAATGTAAAATTGACAAATAAAAAAAAACAATATAATTAAGAAAATTGACACTCATTAAGGGACGGATGTTAATTAGCTAGCTTTACCCCTTTAATTGAGATTTGAGACCAATATGTCTTTAATTAAGTTAATTGATGGACTCGTGTGTCACAAATATCATTTTAATTTGAGGAAAAAAACAATGGTAGGATTAGGAACGTACTTATTCACCTGTTTTTAGTAAGCGTCATTTAAGTGGATTTCAGATACTAATTATAAAATAGAAGGAAACTGGGTACTACTGCAGTACTGCTTCAATTCTCATTGTGCAGTAGGTTAATTTGACTTTAAATTGGCACTATGTTACTAAGATTTGTAGTATTATATTTATATATGTTAATATTAGATTCAGATTTGTTGTCATTTGTTAGGGTGTAAAATAGAGCAATATATGCGGTGGAAGGAAATTTATAATGATTATGGAAATCGAAGATAATAATAGAGAGGCAACTAAAAATATATGGGGAGACAATAATTTTACTTTAGTAGAAAATGAGATATTACAAGAGGTAAATTTTAATATCTCATATACTCTCACAACCGAGAGATGGTTGTGTTCTATACTGCGGTTGGCAAACTGCGGTGCCGTGTGGCACCGCAGTTTGCCACAACCCACCACATTTCACCGCAAATCATTACTTTTATCTCTCCTCACTTTTCTCCTCTACTTTTTACATTCTCTTTCCTCACCTATCCCACATACCAATAATCTACCACAATTCCACCACACTCCACCACAATTCCACCACACCTCACAGCAAAATACCGCAAAATACCGCAGTATAGAACACGACCTAAGTATGGTGAAAATGTGGAAATAACACTGTACTTCCCTCAAGAGGAATTTTGAAAGCTCTCACATTTGTCATGTCTTACAAGGTGAATAAACACCTCCATTTATAAGGATAAACATTTTATAGATATGACTTGACTTTCACTCCAACTACAAATAGGTTTTAGAATGCTATAACAATTAGGAAATTGACCTAAATATAATTAGAAAATAAAATAATTTTCTAATAGCAAACAATAGCATTTCTTAAGTAAAAATTAGGTTTATTTGCCTAATTAGTTACCTATTACTCCCTTCGTCCCAAACTAATTGACATTTTAACTACATTTTGATCATTAATTATTCATAAATTATAATGAGTTATAATATGAAATTACCTCCAATGTAATTTTTAGTAAAAAATCTTTCTAATGATGATAGTTTCATATTGTAACTCATTGTAATTTCACTGATTTGTGAGTAATTAACCATTAAAATTTTTTCAAAGTGTCAATTAATTTGGGTCGAAGGAAATACTTCAATTCTCAAACTATCAATTAATTATATCAGTATTTAGTATTTATAAAACTAGAAAATCTGGATGGTCTAATTGATATTATGTGTAAATACGAACGCAGGTTGTGAGTTGTGACATTTTCTTTAAGTATAGGTATGAATTTATTTTAAATTCTAGCTGTAAGAGTTTATTTTAAATTCTAGCTGTAATAATAATAGGTTTGTTTTTTTTTAAAAACTTATTTAATCTGAATTTTATTTTTTTAAGAAAAACAAATTGAAGAGAGTTGAACATACTCTCATATAAATATAATTTTCAATGCTTAATCTTAATTTATAGTTGATTTGCTTTGAATTCAATTTGAAATTTATACTATCAAATATATATATATATAGTATGATAAAAGTATAAACAGAAATTGCTTAGAAAACCAAAGAGTACGAATGAGTGCGTAGCGTGGAGGCTCATGATTGAGGATATCTTGAGCTAATTATTGTAATTTGCTTTTTATATGCAATAATTATATTTTTCTGTAGAAATATTTATAATTTGCATTGGCAGACTCCAGACTGCAGACTCCAGAGTCCAGAGAGTACTTTAGTTCACTCGTGTAATTAATAATAGTAATTACTATTATATTTATCCCTATTTTTTATTTATCAAATAATTTGAAATTCTACACTTTTTAAAGTTTTTAATCATTAATTTTTAATAATGTATATGATGAGGTATTATAGAAAACTATTATTATTGTATATAGTATAATATAATGTTGTAATTTCTGCAGAAAATACCGTGTCAAAATTTGTCAATTAAGGCCGTGTTCTATACTGCGGTATTTTGCGGTGAGGTGTAGTGGAATTGTGGTGGGGTGTGGTGGAATTGTGGTAGGTTATTGGTATGTGAAGTAGGTGAGGAGAGAGAATATAAAAAGTAGAGGAGAAAAGTGAGGAGAGAAAAACTGCGGTGAAATGTGGTGTAATGATTTGCGGTGAAATGTGGTGGATTGTGGCAAACTGCGGTATCGTGTGCCACCGCAGTTTGCCAACCGCAGTATAGAACACGGCCTAAATAATGATATTATATACGGTGAAAAAAAATTAACAGGAGCATTTTTCTTTATCTTACTTTTTAATTGTACCTACTGGACTAAATTCATATTGAAGTTTGTGTGACTTATCATGAATTTAGATTTTTAATAAAAAAATTTATTGAGATTATTTTAAGAGTATAAGAGGGTAATAAGTATGTTACAAACATCTACGACAAGTTTAAAGGTCAATATGAATATAAACATGTTCATATTGACTATCACATATATAAATACATAACAATACATACAGGTTTTATTGGTGATTTAATGTCCAGAGAACAAGAAAAAGGAGAATATGTTCAATATAATACAGGTTGTGTCACTCGACATGAGTCGTGTTATTCTGACAGAGGCTGTGTGAAATCCGTGATGTGTATTAATTCCCAACAACTAGTTTGATCCAAGTAATTGATGGTTAATCATAGTTTACCATGTGATCTTTGATTCTAGCGTTTATATTTTTAATATAGCATGTGGTCAATTTCATGATAATGATATCGGCTTCTTTGATGACCTTCATTAAGTTTCTTGACTGAGCCTAGAAATGTTCGCCTATAACGATTCTCAAGCCATTTGCATCATCATTTCATACAATCACACATTATCTATCTTGTCTAGACTACAATAATGTTTGAGTTAGGCCCCGTTCTTTTGTGCGCTAACGCAACTAACCGCAACCTACTGCAAATTACCATTACCTTTTTACTATTTCCATTGCAACTTACCGCAATCTACCGCAACGCACAAAAGAACGGTGCATTAATCAAGTTAGAAACAAGTCCTTTCTTAATATTTATATGAGATAAGTTTATCTCTTTAAACATTTACAACATAAAAATTAAATAGTTACGAAAAGTATATTGAACTCTTGATCCACAACCTTAATATTGTCTAAATGAATAAATCTATTGTTTATATACAATCTCTACACCCTTTCCTCCATCATTTTATGCATAATTTTATTCTAAATTTATGTATCCGTATATTAATTGGAGAATCATTTTTACAAACTTCTTTCTAAACTAAATTATACATTATTTATTTTAAATAAATAAATAAATAAGTTGAAGAGAAAATACCTAATTATTACTATGCCATTTTTTTATTTGTCAAATTAGTTAACTTTACCGCTCCTTTTTATTTGTTAAATTACCTACTCTAGTTTCACAATTCAAACAATTATAATATCTATTTTATTCCTACTAATTTTACCATTTTCCAATGATATTTTCAAAGATATTTTTAATAATGTATAAAATTTTTACTATATTTTTTTGATTTTAAAAATAATTTTAGGGATAAATAATTAGGTACAATAATATAATACTATACTAGTAAATAAAATGAGAAAAGAAAGAGTAATATACTCATCCTCAAAATAGGGCCGTTTGGCTTTTGACCTTTGACCGAGAGGCACGTGCGCAGCGGCTCTTTTGACCGCCTCTGAATATGCGTGTGGAGATAAATCCGGTGGACGCACGTGCAATCTTTATAGCCGATTCACTCGACACATTTATGGTTTCCATTCAACCTATACTGTCAGTGTTTAACCTTTCTTTAATTCCATCTTAAGTTTAAAATTAAAAAAGGGGGTTAAAAGTAATTATTGTTCTCGGCTTCTAGCGGTAATTTCAAAGCTTGGTGATTTTACGAATCCTATGCAAAGACTTTGCCCGATTGAAGGAGGGGGGCAGGAGGCTCATTGCTGTTAATTTTAAAACCCCGTTCTCATTTCAAGAGTGATGTCATGAATTTGAATTTGGGTTTTAAATAAATTCGGTGAAATCAATTTATCTCAAAATTTGTTTCATGGTTGATGATTCATGTTCACATTTCTAGGGCCGATTTTGGTACGGTTTTTGGTTTAAGGATTTTGTTTTATTCAGTTTTTGATTGATTCAGCTCAAAACTGAATAAAATTGGAAAATTGAATATGGTTTTTATTCAGTTTATTCAATTGTTATTCAGTTTATGCAAAAGATTAAGAGTAGTAGGCAAGTATAGCAATAGGTAATGCCCAATAATAATGAAATTATGGAAATGATGTTTAAAAGTACTCGGTTCTTATATAGTTTTTCGATTTATCTGATTCGGATCAGCTAATTTTATGAAGGAATATGAGGGTGGGGGGCGGGGTTCAAAGAGAGAGAGAGAGCGACCAGAGGACATCTTTTCTTGGGTGTCTTCAAAGGCAAACCATGATTTGCCTTTATACATATCTATAGATATTTTCAAAAGAGAATCGTGATTCACTTTGTAGATATTATATGCATGAATCAAAGCGATAGGGGATATAACAATTGAAACTAAAAAAAAATTAATTGTCCACTTAGCATGCTATATCAGCTCTGTTGTATCCCCTTCTCTCTCATAAATTGAGACCTCATAATCCTCAATATTTTCAATGAGCAATTTGTATTTTGGGTCATCCTTCATGGCTAATAACCCTAATGTTTTTGAAAACAATTAATGTTAATGGAAGGTTAACATGATTCATGGAATATGATCCAAGAGAATAGAAGAGGACATTAGAACAGGTTTGGGCCACAGGACGAACATAATCTACTCGTGTACGGGTCTAATATCCAGCGGCCCACGCTACTGCTAAGCCCATTAAAGTTATGAAAGTTAGAACAGGAAAAAGGAAAAAAATTTGGAGGTGCGGGGAATCGAACCCCGTGCCTCTCGCATGCGAAGCGAGCGCTCTACCATATGAGCTACACCCCCTTGTTGTTTTTGCATAACAGATTTGTCTATTTTTCCAGTACACTTTATAACTTGCCAAATTTAATTGGCTCACCCGACCTAATTCGAGTAAATTACAATTACTCTACCTGACATTTGTGGTAATAATTTTTGTATATCCGATATTTGTGAAATAATTTTCACCTTACCTGACATTAAGTGTTCATAAATGTAAACATCCTAAGATATTTTATAATTGATTTTGTTGGATTTTTCGGCGAACATTAAAAAGATAAAAATGAATTGACTTTTTTACCCTTGATGTTAATTCATATGACTTTCAATTAAATATAAATTGACGTTTTTACTCTTAATATCAATTCATATGACATTTGAAACCCGACATTTTCCCATTTGGAGTGTTCTATTTGGAGTTTCAACACACTTTTTTTCCAGACAAAACAATAAAATGGTCATTTGAGTCATTTTTTCACAATATTATGGGCAACATGGTACATTCATATAGTTATATAGGGGCATTATTGTATTTTTTTCATTTTCGGTGAGAAGTAATCGGATTTTGCCTCTAAAAATCACTTTCACTTAATGTCAGGTAAGGTGAAAACTATTTCACAAATATCGGGAATGCAAAAATTATTACCACAAATGTCAGTTAGGGTAAATATAATTTACTCGACCTAATCCAATCTAACTCAACTGAATTTATTTTTTTGTCAAATTTATTTGTTTTAGCAAAATATTTATTAGACTAAAACTGAAGTGATTTGAAAATTTTTTTGAAGGCCGAAGTGATTTGAAATTTTTTTGAAGGCCGAAGTGATTTGAAATGTCAGGCGGCATCGTTCTTTTGTGCGTTAACGCAACTAACCGCAACGCAACCTACCGCAACCTACCACAACATACCGCAAATTACCATTACCTTTTTACTATTTCTACCGTAACTTACCGCAGTCTACCGCAATTAACCGCAATACAATGTAAACGCAATGCACAAAAGAACGGTGCCTTAGACACCGTTCTTTTGTGCGTTAATGCAACCTACCGCAACCTACCGCAACATACCGCAAATTACCATTACATTTTTACTATTTCTACCGCAACTTACCGCAATCTACTGCAACGCAATGCAAACGAAACGCACAAAAGAACCTAAACCCTAAACTGACACGAAAGTAACTTATTCCAAATTAACTTTGTTAACCTGAATATGACCCAGCTTAAATACAAGTCAAATGAACCTCATCGAAAAACAACTGGCCCAAAAATTAAGGAAAAAAGGCAAAAGATAGATTAGCTTATTACACAATAGATCAACCTATCCGACATCAATCCAGTGTGAATCAATCCTTGTCAATCTAAACCTGAATGACCGAATTGCCAAATTTATTAATAGAACTAATAATATATATCTCCCTCTAAGTTTTGTAAAAAGAGGATTTTACCCCTCATATTTGGAAAATGTTAATTATCCATCCTAACAAACAGTAAATACAATAAATATAGTACATAACCATTGTTATATCATTTATATATAGTTTTTCAGATTTATTTAGTCAATTTAAATGGTGATAGTTCCAAAATACCCTTCACTTAAAATTTCCTGCTTCCCAAATTTTTTTTATATCCTCAGCTACAATCTCCTATGATATTGTTGCTGCTGTTGATGATGAATGCGATTCTGATACTGATACACCTTGATGTTGATATCTCCTCATGACATTGAAGCTCAAATTCAAAAGCACTAGAAAGTTTCAGGCCTGAAACTAGGAATTGGCTCTCTCGCTGATGCTATTTCATGCCGGACTGCTCTTGATGCTTTGTAAAGGAATAATAATATGCTTTTTTAGAAGCTTCTGTTTCTTTCTTATGTCTTGTATCTATGTTGAATTGAACCTATCTTTCTTGACCCAGTTACCATCAAA
Source organism: Portulaca oleracea (assembly GCA_029582165.1). Lineage (NCBI taxonomy): Eukaryota > Viridiplantae > Streptophyta > Magnoliopsida > Caryophyllales > Portulacaceae > Portulaca > Portulaca oleracea. Next base: position 27,346,585 of record CM055892.1, read on the forward strand.
GGGTGAATGTCTTGTTCCATGCCACATCGTTTCCAAGTTTGTATCAATTAAAAAATAAAATAAATGCAAAGCCTCCTCATCTAGCCTTAACACAGAGAACACATTCTCGAGTTGATACTTGTCCGACAATGGCAAGCGAGAAGAATTTTCGGCCATAATCGACGTCGCTAGGGTTCTCCGGCGGCTAGCTCGGAAATGGTGGTGTCATTGGTGGAGCCAAGCTTTGGGCAGCAGTAGCAGACAAGCAGTGATGAGAATTGTGAAGAAGCCGTCGATGAATGCAATCAGAGGAACATAGTCCGGCAGGAGTTAGGGTTGTAGTTGTAGAAGAGGAGAGTGTAGGGTTAGTGGAGTTGCAGAGAGAAGGAAGATGGAGTCGGTGGAGCAACGCCATTGTTGAAGCTTAAGAGAGAGTGCAATGATAGACAAGGGTATTATGTCTTTTCAATTAAAATATGGAGGGTATTTTGGTCAAACCAGCCAAATTACAAGGGCAAATATGCCAAAGTCATTAACTAATCGGAAAAATTACACATTTATATAAATGGTAAAAGTTAAGGTGGGTAATTAATATTTCCCAAACATAAAGAGTAAAATCCTCATTTTATAAAACTTTGGGAGGTATATATTATTAATTCTTTATTAATATATCTTCATCCTTGGGGTCGTCTTATGTCACAAACACTGATTTGTTGAATCCCTTAAATATTTTTCAATCAAAATTGTTTTTTTAGTGGTAATAGATCTATCAATCTATTCTTTTGCTCATCCTAATCTACGACGTGACTTTGAAGAAGAACAACGTCCAACTTCCAACGTTTATAACTCTTTCGAGTGAAATTGTAATGTAGACAACCTTATCCCACCACCCACAGTAAGACATTTCTACCTCTTTTCAAATTGTAGTGTGAAATTGCAAATTGCAGAGAGAAATTCTCCATAAGTTGATAAATTTGCATGTTTCATTGATTACTAGGTTTAATTCTTACACGGGCCGCTAGCAATAAACCTTGATTCATACACTTACCATCAATGCAATATGCAATCACTCTGTATACCTTCTTAATACCTGCTTTCCTATGTATACTTTTCTACTGTCTCTCACCCTCCTAAAAGCCATACATATCATAGAATGCAAAATTCTCGCTACCCCAAAACTGGCTGGTTATAACCTTAATTTGATTAAACTGTGCATCGTCATGGAACGGTGGTTCCTTCAAAAGGGGTCGGTCACTCATACACCGAGACACTTGGCCCAACAACATATGGTTCTTATGCCACCGGGCAAGCGGTAGTTAGCTTCTGAGGAAGGATCGTTGGCCAGTTCTTCGGATGTTGACCACTTGAACACCCCTCGTTCTTGCTTGGTGCCTGGGACCGTGTTGTCGAGCAAAAATGCTATGAAGAAGGTCACCACCATGTTCATTGACAGCAAACCGTTCACCGCGAAATCAAGCTGTTGGGTTTATGTCAAAAGCAAACAAACAAGGGACATCAGGTTCGGCTCCATGGGATAGAAGCACATAGAAATATAGAGGCAAACATAGTTACATAAATGCACGGGAAAAAGCTCTACTAGAGGAAAGATTTCAATGAGAACAATGTGCCTAGGGTTCTGAAAAATCCAGGTTCACATTGTTTCGGGTCCAGACAAATTGGACATCGGATGAAAACTGATGTCGATGCCTAATTGTTTTCCTTGGGTTTATTCCGGGTCACACAAATTTGAACAGGCCTAAGTTCAGGTTTGGGCGACACAAATGAGAAGTATATTGTGCTGGCACATGGAAAAAAATGGTCAATATCAAAATTTGGACAGTAAAATCTATGACCATACTCTATTTTTTTTAGGGTCGGATTGAACCAGGGCTTTGGGCTAGATAGTTTTTTGACAACCCTAAAATCGATGACCATATCTGATTTTTCACGATCACAACCAAGGTTCAATTCTTGGTGTAAGCAAAAATTTCCCGTAGGTGAAAATTGTATGATTGATGAGTCATGCTTGTCATGGGCAATTTGGTATTTACCCTTCGTCCGTTGGCTTATAAAGCTTACTGGTGATTACCCCTAAGGTAGGAGCCCCGTGGGAAGGTCAAATTATGGGTACCACTTTCAAAAACGGATACGGGTAAGAATATGGCTTAAAAAACCAGTAAATCAACCCCCCACTGCCCGCGGTTGCCAGCCTAAGTTAAAGTCTATGGAAAAAATCGGTTCCTCACAAATAGCAACCATTAAAGCTAGAAGTAAAAACATACTTGCAAGTTCCCAGAGCGAGCAGGACCACTTGATGCTGCTGCATAAGGAACCAAATAACTAGGCAATATCAGGTTGGTCTGAGGATCGAACTGCTGAAAATATGCAGGGATCGATAGACCAAGAAACAAGGAAACGCCAACGATTCCTATGTTCCTGAAACTGGATGCTTGAGTGTACTGCAAATTTAGTAGGCCAAGAGCCACAGTAAGAGCCCAAATGAAGCACAACACTGCAGCAGCCAATGCTGGTGGAATCGAAGCGAGAAGACCGCCCACTTTTCCTGTGTTACAAATACACAAAATATGGCCTGCATCAGAAAGTCTGGAAAAGGCATAAGATTTTAAGGGAGCGTTTGGTAGGAACCCCAGCCTACGGAAATTTCCCATGGGAAAGATTTCCCCCGGAAAAACTTCCCTTAGCCCCCCTAAGGGAAATTTTCCCTAGGAAAATGTAGGAATTGGTGGGCCTCCCGTAAAGTTTTTCCCAAAGTCAACCTACATCCAAACATGGGGAAAATAAGTCAACATGGGAAAATTGACATTTTCCCCAGGGTTTTTGACCAACCAAACGCACAAATGAAGCTTTTTTGTATGTCATTGGTAGCCGATGATTGAAGATTCATGCAGGAGTTGTGCCTTTTTGAAATGCCTTCGAATCAACTCTCCGCAAACAGGAGTGTCAATTAAGGAGCAAATAGCCGATATAACTTAACATGCATTATTCACATGCTTTTTCTAAGAGAAATTACAGGCTATGGATGATTAACTGATTAAGTTACTAGAGGGTTTTGAAACGAGCAAATAGCAGATATAGTAAGTTCTACGTACCAATAAAAGAGAAGAAGATTAGGAGGACAGCCCCAAGCTGCAATCCTCTGCGGTTTGCAACCTTAGTTATGTTGATTGTGTGTGCATTCTCTGTTAGGGTTGTAGATCCAGTTCCAGTGCCCCAAAGACCAGCCAGTAAACTGCAGAAACCTTCCATCCCAATTCCTCGGGTCACAATTCCTGGAGTTGGAGGCTTTGAGTTGATTCGCACTGACGCTGAGTAGTAAGTCCCAATCTGTGCATTTTTTACACGTTAAAAACCATGGGATAATAATACAATCTTCTAAACTAAGTGTGGTAAAAGTTAACACGGGAAATGAAATGGCGAAAATTAAAGTTGAAAACCAAAATGATGGTAAATACAGAAATCCCATAAATATATATTGATGTATATTCTCAGATACTTACTGAATCTACTGAGGAAACCAACGACACGATGATCATGATAATAGAAGTCCTGAAGTGGAAGATCGGGATGCCCCACTGCAAAGGGTATGGGATCCGAATCCAAGCAGAAGTTCTCCATGCATTCGAAGCATCAGTTCGGCAATGCTTCATGGTATTTGCATGACTTATGCATGAATCAACCAATATATTTGAAGTTGGTATGTTAGGGCTGCAACCTTTGAAGTTGTAGGCTCCACCGGCTGTCAAGAAGAATGCATACACCCAAACAATGACTATACTGAGGGGGACCTGTAATTGTTCACAAAGGGAAAGAAAGTCGTTAGCCTACAAAAAGTTCTGATGTTTTCATCTAAACTCCCTTTTGTTTATGCAGGATAAGCAAACCAACTCACTGGGCCCCTATCTCCGCTCGGGGATAAGAGGTAACCACCGACAAACTATAGGCCGGGGGAAAGCGGTAAGGACCAAATTTCTCATGACCAGCATGGCCCACCAACCCCACAATTTCCATACATGGGAATTTCCTTTTTTTGTGGCTTCCTGGACCTTCTTTTGAAAATAAGTTTTGCCAAAAATGCTTCAAAGTTCAAAGTTAGCACATTCAAAATGTGACAAGACTCGAGCTCATCTTAAGGGTCTATTGAGTTTGTTCTATAGAGAGGTAATGTAAGGTTGGGTAAAGTCGGATTAGATTAGTTTAGGAAAAAGTTGAAAAGTTAGAGAGTTGAAGGATTGGTAAGAAATAAGAATGAGTAAATTGGGTCGGTTTGGGTAAATAGGTATTTACCCTCAAAAGAACAAAACCTTATTGCCCTAACAGGGGTTGCAGAACAACAATGTCCTCATGCTGGGAGAAACAGACCAACCCACCAGGCCCCTATCTTAGGGTAACTACCAACAAGCTCTACAGATTGGGTAAAAGGGTAGTTACCAAAACGCTAATGACTAGTATAACCCATCAACCCCACAATTTCCACAATGAGAATTTTGTTTTGGCTTCTCGGACTCTCTTTTGAAAATAAGTTTTACCACAAGTGCATCAAAGGCAGCACAATCAAGAAGAAACAAAGTGCTCAATGATGGGTATTTTCAAGTTTAAATGAACCCTAAGAAGGCCACTAATAGACCGTCCAAACTTTCAAATGAAGCGAAAACAGAAAACAGATAAACATACCGCATAAATTTGGAATACTCGGTGTCCTGAGATGGTTATCCCTCGAACATACTGAAACACGGGGTTAGAAAATAGTTTATGTCAAAAGGGTCAGTACTCATTACCCAAAAGAGCATGAATACAAGGCTCAAAAACAGTTAAGTGATAACAGAAGAGTCATTCATTATCTTTACAGTAAACCGTCTTACCAGGGTGAAAATAATGACCAAAATTATCAGGGGTACGCTTATTTCAATACAAGTACCAGCTTGAGGAAACCCATAGCTGAAAAAGGCTAGACCAATGGCAGCAATAGTTGGTGCGATCACAATCGGGTTGATCAGCCTGTTGAAAAAGATGAAGATGTAAACTACTATAAGATATGCCCTTCTGAAGTTAAGCCTGCTAACATTATTGTTCAGGAATCAGATAGCAATTAGCAAGTCAAAATCGCAGGAGTTGCGTTCATCTCTAAAAATAAGCGGTCGCTATTGTTGGATTTTAAGTCTCAAAGTTTAAGTTTGGTTTCTTGGTTTTTCTTGTTGGATTTTAAGTCTCAAAGTAAGATCTTTCCAGCTGTGACTATTTGCTATTTTACAACAGCTATTACCTTAATAACAGAGACATGAGGCCGCTGAAACCCAGTAAACTCTGGAAAAGTGAACCGATTATTACAGCCCCTTGTAGTTCCCTCATTATGTACCTGAATTTCTGTGGTTCATTAAACAATATAAACATAGAAAAAGATATTGTCATTGAACGTTTGTAATTGCAGAACAATGACTATGCTACTAACATTACAAGAAGGGGAACCACCGAAGCAGGATTTATATTTTCAGCTTAGATCATAATTGACTAAAGCAAAATGTCTCTTTAAACCTCTTCTACTTCTTTCCGTAAAGTAGTAAGCAGTGAACGATTTTAAATTGTTGGGGTCAGTCACAACCAGTCTCTTGAACTTTTAATCGGAACCATCATAGTTTCAATAATGTGTACACAAGATTTGATTCTCGAAACAAAAACAAACTGGCTATGTCTAGCAAATGAAGATTGCCATATGAGGTAGTTCGCTTACATGTTCAGTGAGGTTTCGGAACTCCTGAGAGTTCATAACCACTAATGCTGGTGCCAAATATACAAACGAGCTTCCTTGCACCAGGGGAAGACGGGTTCCAAAGAACGAGTGTAGTAGTGTTGTGATGCCAGACACCAGCAACACCGTGGATATCACATTAGCTGTATCCTTCTGTCATCGTCAACAGACAGAAAAGAATTCAGCAAACACGTGACCAATCTCATCTCATTCCCTCCAACATTCACATATATAACACAACCGTGGGTATATAGTACTCCCTCATTTCACTATATCCGTCACTTTGACTTTTCCACTGACTTCAATACATTACTTTGATAAGAAATTTTGAATATAACATTTTACTGAAAATTGTAACATTACATTTTTATGAAAGTATTCTTCACTACGAATATGATGATAGTAATTTCATATAATAGATCAACATATATGTTGAGGAATTTATAGTCAGACCATAGTGACAGATAATATGAAATGAACCTAGCATATACTTACATCAGTCCCACCCATCAATGGTACTGTTACAAGAGGAATCAGCACGAGAGAACCGGCGAGTGATAAATAATGCTGGATGCCATAATAGGCCATTAGGGCTGCAATACTGACAACAATATGAGCAAATCTTCATGTTACCTAGTCATATATCTAGCACTCCAAAACCAAATGAAACACAGCTTCACACTTTCCAGATGAGATAGCCACATCCAGGGCAAAACAAACCACACAAACAGTTAATGTCGTTTCCATCGATTGCAAGTTCTAGGAATTATATCCACCTTGAACATAAGGAGCTCAAACACATATTCTTGGATGCAGTTGCATCTACATTCAAGTTCCTTCATGAATAACATTTTATCAATGACAAAATATCCTACTAGCAAAAGTTTTGCCCTAGAGATTAATTCTTATCCTACAAGGTTATGCATGTACATACAATTACAATTCAGGTACATAGTGAAAATCTAGGTTGCGTTCGAATGGAAAACTTTCCCATGTTTGGCTGTGCCTAATATATGGGGAAGTTTTACGTGAGATCCATTATTTCAGCTCAGTAAACATTTTCCCAAGAGGGGGCTAAGTCTTTCCCATGAAAATATTTCCCAAAAAACTACCAAACACATCAAAAGAATAAACATACAGAATAACTTGCACCAAAAGAGTAAACATACATAATAACTCATGAAAGGGCATAATTCATAAATATGAAAGGGCATAAGTACTAATAATCAACATTGGACACTAATCAACATTTAGTCATGCTTTTAAGTTATATTAGTAACTCCAATCATCACAAATCTACACTCATATCACCAAACCAAAACCAAAACCAATACTCCGAAATACCGCCCAGGCGAGGTATGGAGGGGTCGAATGTAATATTATTGCCCCTAAATTTTGCAATTTAGAGAGACAGGTCCGAGTTGACCCAAGATTTAAAAATTGTTCACTAGCAACTACTACTTGTAAAAAGCAGCAAATGAGGTTTAATGGTACATTTTAGTCCCGATCACTAATAAGTTACTTATAAGATAAGTTGAAAAGAACAAGCCCGAAGAAGTATTCAGCATTATTCAGTACCAAATACAACTCCAATCAGCACAAACCAGCACTCATATCACCAATTCACCATTGATCACCAACAAGTTACTCATGATTAACTGAAAATCACAAGACATGAAGGTTAATCTTCAAACAATAAGCAAAATGGAGAATATACTCACCGAAACCCGGATTTTCGACAACTCCACATTTAACCTCAAATGTCTTAGGACTCCCACCAAGAATTGGCTCCTGCACACTGAACTCATGAGCTTCCTCTTTCTTAGGGTATCCACCTGCAGCTGCATTGCCCTCCTCAGGAACCCCATACCCTTTTCCACTACCATTCCCATTCAACCCAACATTTCTGCCCTCATCCACAGACCTCAAACCATTAGCATTGCCATTTCTCAACCCCAAACCTCCACCATTTCCAATCCCCTGAAAACCATTTCCAGATGACTCAATTTCAGGGGTTGTTTCAGGTCTAGTTCTACCCAGAATAGGGTCAATTTCAAGCTTAGGTGACAAAGAACTCCCCTTTTCATCAACACCCTTTTCTAAATCAGACCCAGCTCTCACATTCTTCAAATTCCAGCTTGAATTTGTCTCCCCAGAAAACACAGACACAAACCCAGTTTTCTTTGCCCAAGATCTCAGGTCTCTTGGGTCATGATCTCTCTTGGGAACAAATGGCTCAATGTTGTTGCTTGGAGACTCAGACCCACCATTTCTTTGGTTGTTGTTGGCCCTGTTTAGGGTTTCTGAGCTCGACCCAGTTGCCATTTATGGTGGTTCTCTACTGGGTACAGCTTGATTTTGGTGAAGAAATTAGCCAGCTACAACCTCAAGAGCCAAATGGGGTTGCAGTTGCAGAGTTTCAGTGATGAGTGAGTTCAGCTGTCAAGTGTGAATGTAAAGAGGGAGAATAAAAAAGCCAAGGAAAGGAAAAGAAGTGATTGATGAGTATAAACAAAGGAACAAAAGGGTCAATTATGAGCATTATTAGGAGATCAAGCATGTGATTAGTGTTGTTAGCTCACTGAGGTAGAGAGAGAACTACAGAGGACAAATAGGTCAATTTGCTTCTTGGTTGTTTCTACAATAATCCCTTTTTCATTTGATTTGATTGCATTGCCATAAAAATGTCACTCATGTTTCTCAAAATATCAAATTTGTCATTAATATTTTCAATTTCAAATGGTCAAAATTGTCACTGCAATTTCTGAAAGTGTCGAGATTGTCACTGCTCCCACCCATTACCTACAACAGCCGGTTGCCACTCTCTCTACTCCATCTCCCTCTTCTTCACAAGCAGCCATGGATGACACCACCACTGCCGACACCAAACTCGCTCTCTTCCTGGACCAAATGACGTTCACATTCGCATACTTCTTCGCCTCCTTCGTCGCCTTATCCCCCCACGATCCGGTCACCAGATAATCGACGACGACCCTGGCGCCGCCACAGAGGTTCATCGGCACGGCGGCGAACTGGGTGGTGGCGCCGCCCTGGAGGAACAACACGGCCTAGTCTTCGGGGATAGAAAGTAGGGTTCTCAGATCGGACTCAGCTTTCTCGATAATGGAGGTGAACTCCTTCCTACAGTGGCTCATCTCCATGACGCTCATGCCGGAGTCCCGCCAGTTGAGGAGCTCAGACTGGGCTTTCAAGAGGACATTTTCCGGCAGCATGGCGGGGCCGACGGCGAACTTGAAGACCTGATCGGCGGAGACGGCGGTGGTGCGATCTTGGAGCTGGGTGGCGGAGTAGGTGATGGAGATGGGTTTGGGAGGAGTTGCGACGAGGAGGTGGTGGTTGTTGCGGTGGTAGTGGGGGGATTTGAAGAGGAGGTGGGTGGTGGTGGTGGAGGAGGTGGCCGCCATTGATGGGGGGGGGGGGAGGTTGAGGGAAAAAATGGTAATGGAGGAATCTGAAGAAGAGGGAGATGGAGTAGAAAGAGTGGCAACCGGCTGTTGTAGGTAATGGGCGGGAGCAGTGGTAATTTTGACAATTTTAGAAATTGCAGTAATAGTTTTGACTATTTGAAAATATTAAAGATAAATTTGACATTTTGGGAAACATGAGTGACATTTTTATCGCAACATTCCATTGTATATCTAGTTGTAATGGAGCACGCACATGTATAGGGTGTTTGTCAAATTCATTTTTATTTTTATTTTTTTGAAACCAAACATAACAATTTCATTAATAGCAAGTCATACGGCGCTTACAATGAAAATCGTGATTGAACAATTGTAGATCTAAAACATAGATATGAAATTCAACTTCTAAATAACTAATATTAATCTCACTGACGTTCGGCTCCGATTTCTTCGATAACTCTGCATCTTTCTTCGATGGTATTGCATCTTTACCATTGATGGAGAAGTGGAGAACCTCACAACCCGTGCTATAGCGATTTGAAATCGATTTTCATCCCACGTATTAGACTAAACCAACTGAACAAAAACTCTAGAAAGAGACTAAAAACCTAAGTAAGGGTATAAAAAAAAAAACCCTTACAAAAGAAGAGATTAATTTTCTTTGCGTAAACGTAAAAACAAACTAATAATTGGGATAGAAATCAATCAAATTGGGGCTTATTATCAACAAAAGAATCGATGACAACCCCTCCAAGAAAATGGAGGCTATGGTGTGTCAAATTCATGGGTAAAAAGTAATTGGGTAAAAGTTAATCTTTTGTAATTTTTTGTAACTTTTGTCAAATTTACCTTAATATATCATAATAAAAAAATTTTATTTTTTAGTTTCGTAATTTTTGGTAAATTTTGGTAACTTTTGGTAAATTTTGGTAAAAAACAGTTGGGTAAAAGTTAAATTTTGGTAACTTTTGGTAAATTCTGTTAACTTTTGACAAATTGATGCCGATATGTCAAAATTAATTTTTTTTATTTTTTTAAATTTGGTAATTTTTGGTAAATTCTGATAAATTTTAGTAAATTTAGGTAAAAACTGGTAAATTTGGGTAAATTGCATTTACCCATAAATTAGACAGGGCCTTAAATAAAAAAAGGGGTAAATTTAATTTACTTATGAATTTAATAGGCCCATAGTCATGTAAAATTGTTAGTGACTTAAAGCATCCAAGTATTTTAGTGAGGAAACACATAAAAAAAGTTGAGACTTGCTTAAAAGAACACTGCTTGAAGAACATTGCAGCGCAGTAGCAGTTTGCTATTAGATTTATACTTTTGTCGTCATCTCTTGTTTATTTTTGTTGTATTTTTCTATTTACTCTCTATTCTTTTGTGCGGTTGGTAAGATGTGAAAATGATACAATATAGTGAAATTATGAAGGGTGCGGTAAGTTGTAGAATGATATGGTAAAATTTGTGGAAAGTGTTATTGATGTGGTAAGTGAAGAAAGATAATGTCAAAAGTAAAGGAGAAAAGTAAGGAGAGACAAAAAATGAGAAGATATATTGATAATTATTGGTAAAGTATGGTATTATATAATAAAGTGTGGAAGAATATTGGGTGGTATGGTAAGTTGTGATAAAATACACCATTCTCTAAGAAAAGTACACCCTCCGTCTGATATCTATAGTCCCTCTTAGGAAATGAAATTTTTGAAGAAAATATCATTTAATACATTGTTTTTTTTCCGATTATTGCAAGCCACAGGCTTATGTGACTTAAAGGTACGCAAAATACAACAAAACCGCAATTCAAAACAACAAGCAACCCACTTCAAAAGACACATGCCTATGAAAAAACTGCAAAACATAAGCTATACAGCAAAGATTTACTACAACCAAAAACTTTCTCAGTTGGCAACGATCACAAAATATCAACTTCACTTGGGTGAGTCATTGAGGAATCTCACGTCTATATTATTACCAATAATCCTTTTTCTACCCTCAACTTCAGCGTCAATATCATCAGTTGAGTAGATGAGAAAGAAAAAAAATTAATAATACTAAGAAGTCATATGTCATCATCAGTTGAGTAGCCAGCCATCAATGGGAGGTGTTATGGTGTGAAATTACAGAAATGCCCAAAATTTCACATACATATTGAAATAGCCGTTGCTAGATTTTGTCAAAGTCAAAAGAGTACGAATTTGATGAAGTGGAGAATTGGAATATGATGCGGCCAGCGTCAAGAATTTGTCAGCATTGCTTTCGCCCCACAATCAAATATCCAATTGAGTAAAAGTTACCGACAAAGTTCTGTTCTTTGGATTGGTTGGAATCACTTTTGGATTTAATTAAATTGGATAAGTTATGATATTTTTTTAGGAAATTGTATTTTTAGAGAGGAAACTTTCTTGGGAAATTGTATAAAGTTTGGATTGGTTGGATTGGATTAAATTGGATTGGATTAGATTAGATTGAAAAGAGTTACCAATCCAAAGAACAGAGCAAGTGTTTGGTAAGACTATGGTAAAGTTTTTTTTGCCAATTTTTTTTAGTTTGAGGGTGTGTCAAATTTGTGGGTAAAAAGTGATGGGATTAATGTTAAATTTTGATAATTTTTGATAATTTTTATTGAATTTTTGTAATATTTGTCAAATTTAATATAATATATCAAAATTAAATGTTTTTATATTTTTTTTAGCTTTGGTAAATTTTGGTAGAACTACTCAACCTAGTTTATCCATAAATTTGACAGGTCATGAGTGTAAAACAATAAAGTCTCTATAATAATATTTTATTTATAAAATTCTATCAAACATGAAAAACCTCATCAACTAAAAAAGTTCACTAATTTTTCGAGAGGATTTTGGCAATGAAACATTTTTTAGGCTAGTTTGGGTAGAATTTTGGAAAAGATTTTCTTTTTAAAAAAAACTTTACTCACCCTATACTTGAGGGAAAAAAAATTATTGAATTTTAGAGTGAATAATTGGGCAGCATCAAAATTTTCTCATCCACTAATATCAAACATAGAAAAATTCATCAACGAGAAAATTAGTTCAAACGTATTTTCTCGGAATTTTTTGTTGTTGTCAATGAAAGGGTGATAAACCTTTTGGAAAAAAATTTCCAATTAAATATAACATTAGTTACAGTTTGGCTTATCTCATACTCATTTGGATTTAGTTAAGCTTGCATAGGAATTTTAAAACCTAGATTCATCTTACTGAACATTGTTATGGGGCCTCGACTCTGTCCGGTTAAATTGTCTCCAAAGATTCCCTAGTCCTATAATGCAATTATGTAAGTGGGGATTTAAAATATAATGTTACTCACGATTTTAATTCTAGTAGGGATAGAGTAAATAATTGAACTGTGGATAATTTTGCCGCAAAATGAGTGAATGTATCTCCCTAACAATCAGTCTGATTGCCCTTCATTAGCCTTAACATTTCCTGAGTAAGAGCATGTAAGGTGTTATGATCAATAGGTCCTCCTGAGCTCTCGCTTCCTGCCAAGGTCTCCAGTGGATCATCTTACACCAAATTCATCCCCAGAGTGCGAACAGTAGCTCACATCTTTGTTTTAAGCTTGTTCTTGCCACATAATTGAGTGTACCATTCTCGATAGCCATAGAGCAAGAAATGTTGCTAAACAATGAGTCCTAGTCTCTGATAACGACCACAAAACTTGTTGTCTTCGTTGCATCTAACAATCCTTCTTATTTCAATCTTTTGGTACGTTCTTGGCCGAAAAAGCAAGATTGTTTTGCTTGGTTAGAATTTCTTTTAGTAGCAGTAGTTGCAAATTCTCTAGTATGTGAACTAGAGTCGTCACTTGAAATTATCCTTTGTCGTTTAATTATCTCAACCGTAGAACACGCTTGGTAAAGGATCCATAAGTAGGATATGTCCTCTGAGTGCCTCATATTCCTCGTTTAATCGCATCAGAAATTGTATCACTTTTTGTCATTGATTCAATTCCAAAGACTTCTTGATAGCCATGCAATTAGGACATCGTTGTTTGCAATCACACTCAGGAATTTCACTCCAATCATTCATCTTGTCCCAAAGCCTTTTCAATTTGGTATAGTACATTACTACAAAGTCATCATTTTGTCGTAGCTCGATGACTTCCTCCTCAATTTTGAAGAAAAGTGGTCCATTACTTTAACCATACCTTTTTTTAAATCATCCCAAAATTCATTAGCCGGGTCCACATAAATGAATACCTCCGACAAAGTTGAATACTTGGATCTATAGAATTCAATATCTGACTTATCACCATGCTATCACCCTTAACCACTGTTGTAGAGGTGACTTGGATCCCGGCCTAGCACATTCTCATGTCACGATTCGGAGCTTCATCTACGTTTGAAGACTGATTTTGGTTGCTTGACACCACTACTAGTAGTTGGAGCCTATGTGGAGTATATTAGGATAGGCTCGCCAAATTCAAATTATAAGCGACTTGCCTTCCTAAGACCCCGAAGATGTGGATGAGTCTTTTTCATTTAAAAACAGGTGTGAGAAGCACTTCAAGGATGATCCCGAACAAAGGGATAGAGTTTTTGGTCCTCAACGTGACCATTCCCGAGACTCCTAAGGTTCCCGAGGCTCCTTCGTCACAAATAAGGTAACAAAGTCAAACTTGACTTCTTTTTGGGCTTCAGACGATCAAGAATTTACCACAAAGATATTTGGGTATTTTCATACCAAGGCGGGACCACCCAGGGTATTTGGGGCCCTTGATGTGACCTAGGAGTATGATGTCATTCTCATCAAGCATGGGTCGGGTTGGAAGATAAGTCAAGGGAAAGAAGAAAGTTGGACAAAATTGGGCAAAACAAAAGACATGTGGTCACTCTTTACATCATAACTCCTTCAATAGAGCTTTATTGTATTTGAGATTCAGGGAGCTTAAAGCTCACATCGAGAGCTTTCCAATGACATCTTACAGGGTCAAATCAGAATTCGGTTGAAGAAGCTATGCGTGTTTGAAGTTCGATAGAAAACTGCCTAGAGGCCGGTCACACCTGTGATCGTAAAGGTCATGCCCGTGATTTCCTGCTGGCCTAATTTTTCCAGAAAACAGGGTCAAGACCGTAACCCTCATGGTTACGATTTGTTGCCCTAGAATTAGGTCATGTTTGTGACCCTATAGGGTCACGTCCGTTACCTCTAGGGTCACGCTCGTGACCTATTCTGGGTCGGGGTTTTATTAGGACTTCGTCCCTTCTTTTCTCCCCCTCTTTTGCAATTTTAACCTTTTGCCCCTCCCTTATTTTATTGTAAACCCTTCTTAGCGGGTATTAGACATATTGTTTAGGGTTTCTTTTGTAATTTTGTACCCAAGATTCTCTTCCAATTCAATGCCCTTATATATACAAGGAATTTGGAAGGAAGATAAGACATTGAATATTTATGAATGAATGAAGAAGCTCTTGGCTTTGTCCTATCTCAAAATCTTATTTACTTTATCCATTTGATTAATATTGGTGTTCCAAGCCTTCCTTTATAGGATCTGTGGTGACCTAGCCTTTAGCATATTCTTGGTGGGTTGCAGTTCTTGGGTGGTGGATTTCCTTCATTCCAAGTCTATATCGGGTTCCAAGGCATTTTTCGAGTTTGAAATCATCCTCCTCCATCTTCTCCAACTCAAGCGACTACGTAGCACCACCGCCACACACTCCATTGGGATCAGAGCTCCAGGTAGGGTTGATGGAGCATATGGCGGCGGGATACACCGTTGCTTGAGTTGGGGAAGATGGAGGATGATGTAACAGCCCGCTCCCTAACAGGGGCTGTTAAGGTCAATCTCAACCTAATTAAGGTTCAGAAAAGTAAAAAGGAGAACTTAGAAATTAACTTCCAAAATTTCCTGAGAAAAATCCGATAGAGTTCCCTTTGTAGTATGAACATTTCCCAGGCTTAAAGCCTTACATCTCTGTAAATAAACAAAATAAACAAAAAACAAACTCAACGGCCACACGCCGGAGTATATCACGAGCCACACGCTCGGAGAACAATCTAAATGCATCGAACAACCCAAGCATTCCAAATATATTTACAAAACAATTCAATTACAAAATAATTACTTCCTATACATAAACAACTAGGGATACTTTTGTCTCTCTACATGCAGCCAACTCCTCGTATTCATTTTGACCTGTAAGGGGGAGGGAGAGAGGGGTATGAACAAACCGTAGCTCAGTGGGTAACCTGTACCCTAGAACAACCATTAAGATTCAAGCAACCTGAAATGGTAGTGACTTTAATCCTATATTCACCCAAGTATATTCCTCATAATGCAAAAGCATCTCTTGGTCACTTCATAACTCATCAAGTAAGCAACTAGGTACATGGTAAGGTTCCCATTCAAGTATCAAAAGTCCCGATTCAGCTAAAAAGACAACCAACTGTCTCAAGGGTCAATTAATAGTTGTGGTAGTACTTTTTAATCATGGAATAGTCATAAATTTATCATGTGGGTGGCTCAGGTCCATTGGACTCCTAACAGGTCCTATCTGGCTCAATCATAACTCTCCTAAAGCCTTAAAGACCTTAAACAGGTAATTCACATATACTCAGTACTTATTATTCAAAAAGGACGATCAAACAAGACAAGTACCAACTCGATTAAGGAACACCACCAAAGGACTCAAATATACATGTATAGATCCTCAATAACAAAATAAGTTCTTTATTTAAATCACGAGACCTTTTCGAAACTTAGTTTGAATAAATTCAAGCACAATTCATAAGTTTAGTAATCCTTAAGTAGTATACCATTCATACTTCAAAACCTTTCAAAGCCATTCTAAATAAGAACATAACACTTTCAACATATAAAGAATAACTCACGCACTTTAAAACAGGTATCAAAAATTATTCAAATTTCTTTTCCATCTTTCCATAACCATAGTATATACCGTTTCAATAAACCAACGATTTCATATAATCTTTCCTTCTTTCCATTGTACGAAAATATTAATACCATGGGCGTAGGGTACTTTCAGCACTCTCCAGTCGGGGCTGATTCCCTCTTAAGACAGTTAGTTTAACTTCCCGGGAAATTCTAACGTCAATGGACTTTATATACCTAGCCGTTTTGGTTCCCCATTACAGGTGGTAACCCGACTTTCCAATTAGTCCACAGTACCCAGTGCAATACACCTAGCCCGAAAACCATTTCAATACTCGTAAACCGCATAATAATTCCATATCATACACTTCTCATCCAAATAGCTTTCCAAATCGTATATAAATGTATATAAAGTAGGAATATACCTTTCATTCAAATCAAAATCAATTCAATAAATCAATTCAATTGATCAATTTCCGACCTTTTCCAGTTAAGAAATCCAAATATTCATAAAGGACTTCATAAAACCTCAAAATACCATTTAACACACAGAAATTACATAACCAGCTTAAAGCATACATAAGTATCAAAATCCAAACCATTTCTTAGAATAATATTTCGAAGTGTCATTCAAAACTCATGTACCTAAGTAAATACATGTAATTGACCCATAAAGTTCGTATAAGTTCAAATAATTGGGTAAACACATGCACACGAGTACTTAAATTCATATATAACAACAATTTAATTTCTATTCACACCAGACAGGGCGTAAATACAACATACTAAATATCAAATGACCCAATCTCAAACATAAAATCTCATTCTTAAAACATATAGCACATCCACGATCCATATGTGCGTACTTTCCTCATAAATAACCAAATTAACACATATAACCCGTGGGACACTTATTTATGCATATTATACTTAGAATCGCCTAAATCAATTACCATTCTAACCTTAACTCAAACCTTTGAATGTATTAACCACAAATCCACATGTATAAGTCTCCTTTAAATCACAAATTAGCTTAGTTTATGCATACCTCACAACAAGAACAATTCTTAACATAATCAATCAATAATCCATTCCTTTCATCAATCAACCAAAAGTATACCAGTTTCACAATTTAACCCGGGTTCCCTCCTCACTTACACCGTCCCCAAACAAACCTTGACGCTCAATGTTCAACCCAAATACCAACCAACTTCGAACTCAGTATTCTAAATCTATTAATTTAACCTGAAACTTAATAGTTAATAAGAGGGACAAAAATTACCCACTTTGACTCTCAATTGCACGGTTAGGGTCTCCAATTGTGTTAGAGTTGGTTGAGAGGGTATCGGAAGCACCCAAATGCGTTGAAATCAGCTCGAAAAACCGCCCCAAGACCTAACTCGAGCCACCTTTGCCTATCTTCTTTTTCACGTCAGGCCACCACAGCCTCTGTCGCCGCCGCCCTACCACCACCGCGCGGTCACCGTCGATCGCCTGTACCGTCGCCGCTCTCTCTCTCTCTTGCGCAGCGTCCCGCCGACCGTCGTTGCTGCCTTCTCTCTCTGCGCGTGGTGCCGCCCCCGCTTCTTCTCCCCCTCTTTCTTGCTGCCGATGGCCGGCGACCAGGCGGCACCGCCACCGTCGCCGCCCCGCTTCCTCTCTCTCTCTCTGTCGGGGTTCAGGGCCAAAAAGCCAGCCCCCCGCCCCCGTTTTTTTTTCCTTCTGTTCTTCATTTCCCTTAATTATACTAACATTAATCCCAATGAAGATAATAGAACTCCCCATTTGTCCTATTTCCCTCCTTTCTAAATCTATAACCTAATTACCAAATAATATAACAAGACCATCCTTCTAATAAAATTCTAATTCTGATAAATAAATAAATATAATAATAATAATATCCACATAATATAGAAATATAACAATTAATCCCATAAATAAATAACTAAACCCAAATTAGACCCTTAACCAAGTAATTACCTTTAATAAAACTCCCGGATCTTACAGATGATAATTTCGAACCCAGAAATACCTTTGAATCTGATATAGACTTGGGATAAAGAAAATTCACTACCCAAGAACTATAACCCACAAGAATCTGCGAAAGGGTAGGCCACCACAGATCCTATAAGAGAAAACTTGCAACACCACCATTAATAAAATAGATAAAGTAAATGAGATTTTGAAAAAGAATGAGAAAGCCAAGAGCTTCTTCACTAATTCATAAACATTCAATGTCGGGATGAAGCTTTCTGATGAAACCACTTGGAATTCTGATCACCATATATAACCCAAAAAATCCTTAGCCTGTTGCAAGCACATAAACTCCTTTTGGCTTTGTAAGTCCCGAAGTTTGGCAAGAAGGGGTTTTCGATCCTGGGAGCTCGTGGTTATACTCAAAGATTTTTGGACCTCTTTGATAGCTTGCTGAATGTTACCAAACATATTTTTAGCCCACTTCACCAGGGAATTTCTACAACGCTCTAGTTTTGTTACGCAAGTCACCCATGAGCTTCCTTCAAGCACAATGCTCCAACTGTCAGCAATAAGAGGTTCACACAAGTTATCTGCTATCCACATATTCTAAGAGTGCTTTTGTTTAGTCAAAAACCCCGGGGAAATGGTCAATTTTCCCGAGTTGACTTATTTTCCCCAGGTTTGGTTGTATATTGACCTCGGGAAAGTTTTTACAAGGGGCCCACCATTTGCAAGGTTTTCCTAAAGAAAATTTTCCTTAGGTGGGGGTTAAGGAAAATTTCTCCCTGAGAAATATTTCCAATGGAAAACTTTACAGGAAAATTTTTTCCTAGGAATCTTACCAAACGCACCCTAAAAGAAAAAACATTTCCCTCGGGTATGAGAACCAGACTTGCCAAGATTGAGGTTGACGGACAACAATAGATGATATGAAGAAGCTCTTCCAGATGGAACACCTCCGCTTTCACGAACAAACCAACCCAATCTGCATTATTTTGGAAACACTTAAGGCCCTGTTCGGCAAAATTAGCGTTTTAGGTAGCAGATAGAGGTTTATGTAGCGGATAGCGGTTTACGTAGCGGATAGTGGTTTAAGTAGCGGATAGTGGATGACTGTTCAAATGAAAATTGTATTCGGTAAATTTAGCGGTTGAGTTAATAGATTAATGTGAATTGACATAAAAAGATATCAATAATTTTAAAAGATAAAATTTTCAAAGGGTATTTTTTGACCGAAAATATGAAACGCTATATCCTAAACACTAAACGTTAACTTTATTAGCGTTTCACAGAACGCTCCTTAAAACGCTAAACGCTCTTCAAAACGCTAGCTTACCGAACATTAATATTTATGCAATTAGAGTTTTGACTTGGTCAAAACAATAAACGCTACCCCAAACGCTACTGTCGAACATAGCCTAAGCCACTCCTCAACTGACTCCCTATCGTCTCTCCCGTTCCACCAAGTGAAAGAATGCCTCCTGTATCCCATATCCGTCGTCAAACCGCGCTCAGTAAAAGTGTCATGGAATGCCTCAAGCTGTCGAGCATGTTCTGAGATTTCGGGGAGGGGAGGGGGGGCTGCTTCTCAAAATTATAGAACAACTCATTTATGTTGCCCCCAAGAAGCCACAGGAGTTGGGAATGGGTACGCAAATCTTCAACCAGACTACAAGTATTCAACTTTGAGTAGGATTGCGGTCACCCGTAAAAAGCCACGGAGAATTACCCCACCATTCATCCACCGTAACATCAATATGATGTTGTGAGTATGAGTGCAACGAAACCTGAAAATATCGTTTAGCCAAAACTCAAAAAGTGACCTCCTGACCTTCCTCAACTATCAACGTAAATCCCAAACAAATATGCTAGTCAAAATTTTTAATAGTTTCTTACAAATATTAACAAATGGAGGAAGCACACAGACCTCTCAATTCCAACAGACTAGTGGGTTGATTTCAGATTTATTTATATTTTAAGTTGGGAAACTATGAGTCTAACCTTAAACTTTTGAGCACATTCGAGTCGGGTCGGTTATACTAACTCTAGGAGGAAGTCACATTCGAGGTCATTAACTTCAATAATAAATGAGCACACGACAAATAACATTGAACCAAACTACTCCCTCCGTTCTATATTAATATTCTGCTTTGAAAATCGTGCAGTCAAATTTAAAAAAAATTGACCATAAATTTCTCAATATATATAATAAATTTTTATATAAAATTACTACCATTAGATTCGTAATGAAAAATACTATAATAAAAATATAATATTATAATTATTAATAATATATTATATAAAAAATTATTAATTAAAGAGTGATATTAGACACTATAAAATAAAAAAATTATGAACATTAATATGAAACAGAGGGAGTAGCTAGGATTTATTGTTTTTTCAATGCCGCCGGCTGTTATAAAGAAGCCCGCGAATCTAGAGCGGTAGACACATTTTTCTTCTAACATTATCAAAATTTCCAAGGCAGCTCAGCACCCAACTACGACTAGTCGACTAGTATTTAAATTCAACCACCACCACCACCACCACCTTCTCTCTCATCCTTTCCCAACGACGCCACAACCGGAGATAAGAGAGAGAAAAATGGCGGCGTCGCCGACGATCGAGTTGTTGAGGAAGGAGTTGCCGGTGAATCAGGACTCTCTTACGTTGTCCGGCGACGTCGCCACCGGACTTGTCCTAGTCGACGTCGTCAATGGCTTCTGCACCGTCGGCGCCGGCAATCTCGTACTCTCTCTCTCTCTCACTCTCTCAATCAGTATTTGATTCTTTCTTGTGTTTGTTCGGTTGAAGCAATTTTGGTTGAATTTGATCTTGTATTGATGACAGGCTCCTACGAAGCCTGATGAGCAAATTGAACACATGGTGAAAGAATCGGCGAGATTAGCTAGGGTTTTCTGCGATAAGAAATGGCCGGTTTTCGCATTCATTGATTATCATCATCCTGATGTTCCCGAACCGCCTTATCCTCCTCATTGTATTGCCGGCACCGATGAATGCAAATTGGTTCCAGGTACGTTAATGTTACTCTACCTAGGTCTCATCTAGATTGTTCTAATTCTAGGTTTAACTTTCTAATAATCTTGATTTTGATTAGAGTTTTTAATTTTACAAGTGTTAGTTTCGCATTGTTTTTCTCCGTTGACCATACTTTTGGCTCAATCGAAAAGTTAGAGTTGTACTGTATTTGAATTCGTCTAGTGAATGGTGACAATGTGGGATTTTGACTACAATTGAAAGGCCAACCTGATTAAGGCAATTAGGATTCGGCATAAGTGTGGACCCGAGTGTATAGACCCAGGCAACATGTTAGTAATGGTTGGCCCAAAGGCGAAAATACGGTAGGCCGTAGGGGCATAAGGCTTAGGGTTTAGATCTCTTTTTTGAAGAAAATTGATAAGGACTTTAGGAGATTGTGGCTTTTGTTACTAACTACAATTTAATTTGTATGAGAATGTGGTGGGGGTCACATTGGGATATTTAGGCATGAAAAAATTTAGTAAAAGTGCACCTCAATGTGTCAGATTCTTTCTATGAAGTACAAATCATGGACATGAACATGGATTTATAGTACGACCTTGTTCCTTGAATGTGTGGTCCAAACTTTATAAGATTTTGGTTCCTTCTTCGTCAAATTGTTCGGAGAGAAATTTACATTAATTCTACCCTACTTTAGTTGCAATAGTTATTGGGATCTCCACATTTGAGAAATAAGTAAGTTTTGCCTTACCTAACCTTAGTATATGTAATTTTACCCCCTCAACTTTCGGAAAGCATTTATTGCAATATTTTCCGATGACTAGATGGGTGTATGTAACTCTTACCCCCTCAAAACTTTTGAAATAATGTTCAGGACGCCCACATTTCAAAAATATATTTAATGACTATCTTGCCCTAAAATGTTATAGGTAATATTCCTTCCTAATTTCTCAACACGGGTACTTACTCAAAGTTTGTCACTCTCTTCATCCATCCCTCTCCCCTCGTTGTCCATGTAGATAGATTTGTTCATTTATCATCAAAATCATGAAAATTAAGATACATAGACATCATCTTTTATATAGAGGGGGACAAACATATGTTGATTCAGGCAGACCTATTTAGTAAATAGGTTAATTTCCTAACAATTTTGAAAATTATTTTAGATTTGTTCATGATTTTAAAAGCAACATATGTTTATAGTAGACAATTGATTTGTATTTAATTTATGATAAAATCATTTCAGTTCATATTGGGTTTTCCCCCCAATGAATTTTGTTGTACCAAATTTTTTTATTAAATATTTATTGATATGGACAAATTTTTAAAAGCTTTGTTATTACTTTCTCAGCATATATAATTATGTATTATCTATTTAAAGCTTTTATTATCATATCTTAAAAGACTTTTGTAAGAGTCGGGTACGGTAAATGCTTTTAAAAAAATTATTACGGCAAAAGTTCAGGATACAAGTTATTTCAAAAGTTCAGGGGTAAAAGTTACACGCACGTAAAGTTAGGTAAGGTAAAATCTTTTTCTCTACTATGGGGGTTCCAAAAATTATTACAACAAAAGTGGGATAGTGTAAATTTAAATTTCTCATTGTTCCAAGGGCTCCCGCCCATTTGTCTATAAATAGAGGATTGTCACTTGACAGATACAGGAGATGTATTATTTTCATGCCGAAGCAGCTTTTGCTGTCTTTCAACCTGCCCTCTGAGAGTTACTTATTTCCGATATCAGGAGGGGAACTTGAAAATGCAATCATTTATGTCCATTTTCATTCTAGAATATGTTGAATGTTGCTAATGATATTGCCTGACATAGTTTAGGGCTCAAGTTAGCTTTTAAATTTTATACTTGAAAATAATTAGTTTGTATATCTGAATTTGTTGTTTGTTTTTTAAAAAACTATTCATATCAGGTCTTGTTGTATGTCACAAATTAATTTATTTTGGATTACAGATAAAATCAATGCTTCACCTAATTTTGTGATTTCCATGTCATTTACTTATTAGAATGATTTGCAACATTTTGCCTTTTTACCGTGAATTTTCAGAATTGGAGTGGCTAGAAGGTGAAGAAAATGTGACAATTAGGCGCAAGGACTGCATTGATGGATTTATTGGTTCAATGGAGAAAGATGGCTCCAATGTATTTGTAAATTGGGTGAAAACCAACCAGCTGAAGACTGTAAGTTACATTACTTGAACTCCTTGAAAGTCCGCAGCGTTTTTAGTATACTTTAATAGTACTTAGTTTCACAGGCAATACCTCACTGGTCAATGACACACAATACATATGAACTTATAAACAATTGTGTATTATACATACAATATACATAGGTACATCGAGTCATGGATACAATGCGCTGTGCTACCCTGTGTGTGTGTGTGCATATGATGATGATGACGATGATGATGATGATTGCATGAAAACTCTATGTCAATTTCTAGGTGGAGGGGTTGCATGTATGTGCTGGCCTTTGGCTGTGGGTAGTCTTGATTGACAGTACTCTGCTGTCTACTTCATATATGATTGTTACTGTTATTATTTATTAATGCTAGTGTATACCTTCAGTTCCTTTAGTTCTGGACTTGTATCCACTTTTAGTAGGTAGTTTTATTTGTTAGTAGTAGTAGTGATGGTATTCATTAATCTTCTCTTTGCCCAATATCCTTTCTTTTTCCCCTTGTTTCTACTCTTAACTTGGATTACAAACTTTTAGAACTGTAGGCATAGGTTAATATGTTGTGACTAAAAGAGTGCGTGCGTGTGTGTGTGTGTGTGTGTGTTTGTGTTTGTGTATTTGTGTATTATGATTACTTTATCCTCAGTTTGTGTGGAAAATGGTCAAATTTGATCCTTAGATACTGCAAAAGGTCCATTTCAACTATCATAGTATGATGGGAGGAATGCTTATAGTACTTGTCACGACTTTCATAGTGAGGGTGACTATCCAAGTCTAGATTCTGGGAAAGCAGGGTCTGTAGAACAGTAGAAGTACTTGCTGTGGCAAGAATGTTTACTGTATTTGCTACCAAATCTTGTACATGGGTCTTGAGGCTTGAGAAATACTTAGTTGTAGGGGTACGAGGTTGCGTACATCTCGGCACCCTTAATCCCTGTTATTTGTACCATATTGGTTAATCCTTGTTATTTGTACCATATTGGTTGCTTTTCTGCGATTACATTGACTTTGAACCTTTTGTGTCAAGGTATTGGTTGTGGGAATATGCACAGATATTTGCGTGCTGGATTTTGTATGCTCTGCACTTGCTGCTAGGAATCGTGGTATCCTTGCTCCTCTGCAGGATGTAATTGTGTACTCCCAGGGGTGTGCTACTTTCGATCTTCCCCTGCACGTTGCAGAAAACATTAAAGATGCCATAGCACATCCACAGGTGATTTGAACTGGTATCTCATGTATATGCATTAATGGACCCTTTTGAGTTGTTAAGGTCACTGTACTTGTTACATGGATAATTGGGAAGGTGCTTTGGTGTGTTCATGGTCATTTCTCTCCATATCATGTAGTTGTAGGATTAGGTAACCTGGTTGATCTTGTAAATATGCTTGATTGTAGAAGTAAATGTCAACAAAAAAGGGCCAACCAGAGTTATTTTATTTTATTTTTGATATTCAGACTATTTATTTTTAGTAAACTGTGTCCTTTTTGGTTTACTTGGAGGAGGTGTTTGCATCCGGGTTGATTCCTGGACATTTGCGAACATATTTTTTTTAAACCTTTGGAGTGCAATAGAGCTATGAATTATTATTCTGATGCATGAGAAGCACCCCGAGTCTTTTTGCAAATATAGGTATTTAGATAGTTTTCGATAGATGCTGCTGTGCTTTTATGAGTTATAACTACAGAATGGTGACACAGCTGTTGTTGGCCGCTTTGAGTGTGCATTTGGGGAGGGTGTTTTGTAGCTAGTCAATCAGCAAAATGATGGGAGGGTGCTATATTGATCCTCCATTGATTAAAGTATTTTTATTCACCTTGTTCCAGGATTTGATGCACCATATAGGCCTGTATATGGCCAAAGGAAGAGGAGCTAAGGTGGTCTCGGATGTTTCCTTCACAACACTGTAGCTGTGATCACACTTCACAGCTTCTTTGTCAGTGTTTCTGTTTTGGTAATACACAGAGGAATGTATGTGTTCGCATTCTTTCAGTAGTAAGGAGAGCTGAGAATAATTGAAGGATTCCCATTTGAATATAGTTTTAGGATATGAAATATATATGATTGTGATAAATGCTATAAATGGCAAGCCTGTTTGAATCAAGTTTCTAGAGGATTTGTACATTTCTGGTTTATAATCATCAAATTTAACTTGAATATATTCAATAACAGTGTTGTTTTGAGGTGGTAGGGAAATCCTAACTCTAGATACAAAAGCAAATGAATGTCTCTACTAAGCCAACACCCCTCCCCCCCCCCCCCCCTTTAAAAACAAAAAGAAAAGAAAAAGAATGAAGATACAATTATGTATAGGTGAAGATATGACCCTACAACTCTAATCTAGTATCATACGAGAAAACCCAACAATACAAATACAACCTGTCAACACAGTATCTAGACAACACACAGACAAGAAACTTCTAAAATGATTTATCAGATTTCAAGTTATGGTGTTTTCGATGCATGTTGTTTATGCCGGCAAATATCGATTGCTTCTTCTTTTGTGGTTTAACCCCGAAGATGAATGATCTTAATGGTACTGCATTGCCTCTTACACCAGTTATCTGGTTGTTCTCATTTAGGCTTTTTGATCCAGATAACCCCAGCCCCTCATTTAACTTGTTGATTGTACGCTCCACTTCAAGCTGCAAACTGGTTATATGATCCATACCAGCTTGTAGTTCATCAGCTACTTTGTGATTCTCTTGTTGCATGTTGGCCACCTCACCTTGGAACTTGGCTGCTTGGAAACTGGTAAATTTCATGTCATCAGCTTCGGCACCTGCATCAAGGGCGCTTTTTATTTCTTCTTGTATGTTGCACAGCTGTGAAAATCTACTCTGCAACTCGTCCTTTAGCTTCTCACTTTGTTCTAACCAGACAGTTAACTCGGTTTGTATCTCTCGCAGGTGTTTGTAGATCGGCTTCACATCCGACTGCAGTTGTGAGTTCATTTGTCCCCCGTGGCTACTCCCATGACTGCTGCCCTCTTTCTTCTCATTGTCCTTCTCGATCTTAGCCAATTCTGCTTTCAAATCACGAACCCCTGTCTGGAATTTCTGGATTTGGCCAAATGTGCCGCTAAACCTGATCCAAAAGTCCAGATTCTTCTCTAGAATTTCATCAATGTCTGCCCGGAGTTTCTCTTCCACTGGCGAAACCTCTCTTCTTGCTGGTGCTACAATCTCTATGTCGTCAATATCATCTGGAGGAAGCAACACTTCAGTTACCACAGGTACCCCTTCGTTCCCATCTTTTTTATTCCGGTACTCTTCCAAAATGTTCTGCAGAGAACTCAGTTTCTGACGTAGTGACTGGATCTCAGCATCCTTCATGGCAATACAACTCATCAGTTCTTGATTTTGCTCTGCAATCGTCGATAGATCCTCATTAGTTTTCTTTTCCAGTTCACCGAGTTGCTTTTTAACTTCTTTGTAATTCCGAAGAGTGGCGGTGTACTCTGCTAGCAGAGCTTTCTCCTTATTCTCCAAACCATTTGTGAACAACTTCTGCCAATCTGGCTCGCCGTCTTCTTGTGTCATCTCTCCTTGAGATTGACCCGATAAATGAGCATCCTGATCATGTTTTGGAACACTCATAGATGCTATTTGTCCATCTTGAACAGTAACATGTTCAGCTCTTGCTAGAGTGGCATGAGCCTGCTGTGGTTGATCAACTTCTAGGCTGTTTGGTTTAGATCCCACCGGGCTCGGCTGGCCCTGTGACTGTGCAGTAGGAACTGAGGTTTTAGACTCGAGTTTTGACATTTTCTTGTCTTTCTTTCCATCATGAGTAGGTGTCAAGGCACCTGTATGGTTTTCTTTAGCATCTTGTTCAGCTGCCTCTTTTGCGCTCTCTTGGAGCTTGCTAGATTGTTCTTCGAGCTTAGTCTGTGCTTCAGTATAACGGGTCTCGAGGTTTCTGTTTTGATCCTCGAGGTTGTGGTTCCGATCCTCTAGCCCTTTCAATTTGCTCTCCATTTCCACCAGCTTGTCATTCAAACTATTCTTCCCGTCAATAAGATCCGCCTTGTCGTCTTCAAGGGTCCTAATCTGTGCCTGAAGCTCATCTGTCTCCAACCTCAACGTCTGTATCAGCGCCGTTTGAGATGACACCGACCCTTCCAGCTCAATCACCTTATTCACAAGCTCATCGATCTTTTCAGCCATTTCAGTCACACTGAGAGAACCCGACGTATCCATCTCGAAATGTTCCTTAATCTTATCCTGTATCTGCTCTAAATCCTTTACGTCTGCTTTACTATTATCTACTTGATCTTCCAACCCATCCACCGCGTCTGTTTTACTATCTACATCCCCAGTGTACACAAAATCACCCTTGAGGGACTTGACCCTCTCGCGAGCAGCCTTAATCCTCTTACACTCAGCCATCGCATCCTGAGCCGCTTTCTCCTGTTTCTTCTGCAGCTCAGCGATCGTCTCATTGACAGATCTCAGAGCCGCCCCAGCCATCAAAGTCCGGGCCTCATCATCCTCAATTGGCCGACTGATCTCAAACTCATCCTGCAACCTCGAAATGACCTCCTGCATCCCAGTGATCTCCTCATCGATCCTCACACACTTGGCCCTCCCACTCTCGTACGTGCTCTTCGCAAACTCTTTCTCCGTCTGAAGGATCAAAATGTTCTTCTGCAGCTTGTCGATCTCCTGGAGGGCCTCGTCTTTGCTGAGGCCAGACATAGGGCCCGATCTGGATGAACCCTTTGGCAAAGGAGAGTCCTTTTTACCCCCTTGCCCCGACGTCAATGCTATGATAGCCTTGATGTTCTGAGTTGGGAACTTGATTGCAGGAGGCGCTTTGGGGATGTTGGGGTTGTCTTTGGCACATGGGAGCTTGTCAAACCTCTTGGGCATGACTCTCGGGGACAGAAACTCCTCGTCAGAGTCATCGTCCATCGCATACTGGAACTGGTCGGGAAACGCGGACGCCAGGGTGCTGTTGGCGTTCTGGAGCTCCTTGGACAGCAGATCGTACCGCTCTGCCAGGGACCGGTATGCTCGGTATGATTCCTCGACGAAGTTTATGAATTCTGGCCTCTTTTTGTAGTACATTTCTGCTTTCTTGATGAATGAGTCTCCATCTTCTTCAATGAGTTTGAGAACAGCAGCAACCTTTTCTCCCATATCTGCAGCCAAAGTGCCAAGAAGCAAACTTTTGGTAAAATTAGTTAGGATTGTGAGCTTCATTTGCCTGTCATTTCGGGATCAGTCTAATATAGGGGTGGGGACGAATTGTCTTCTTAACCAAAAGTTTAAAACCGATGGTTGAAAGTTCAGGTATGGTTATGTACTCAAGACACCTCCTCATGTGAATTTCTTTTGAGCTTGAAGCGTGCATGTTGTAATAGTAAGATTTGAAGTTGAGACTAATATTATGTGTAAGAATCAATTCAACCAAAAGTATAAGCTAACAGTATACTCTTTTAACATTCGTGATTACTAAATTGATATGGGCTCATGGTACATCCTAATCAAGCTAGTTATAAGACAATCACTTTGCTGATTATACGAATTAAAATCCTATAATCCTATATGGCAATCGCGGTTTGATTCAATGAGATAAACATCTAGAAACGTGTGATCATATTGGACATCATTCTAGCAAAGAAATGTCTATTCAGATCTTATTCTTTTGTGCAGTCCCACACCGCACCAACCATATTTTACCATACTTACCACAATCCTTCCATATCACACCATACCATTCCATACTTTACCACAACAATCATAATTTTCTCTTTCCTCACTTTTTTACTTTCACTTTTTCTCTCCTCACCTACCACATCAATCATTCTTACTACAAATTTTACCATATCATATCAAACCATACCACATTTTTCATTATCCTTCCATACCATACTATTATCCGCACTCTACTATCCACACAAAAGAACAGGGTCTTAATGACTTAGACTGGTATCTTTTAATTAGATGGTGGTTTACAAGCCATTAGTTTAAGTTGTTAAATACATCTTAGCCCTGGATTAGACCTTACAACATAGCTCTAACATAGGATTAGTGTAGCATAAAAATGCAACATTTTGCAACAATGCTAAAAAAAGGGTGATAAGGAGGAGAAGAAACATGACCTTGAAGGCTTTGTTCGAGCCATTTGGATTGTTTTGTCCTGATGTGACTTGCCATCCACCAGGAATATGCATTGCTAGCTGCCCTTTGCAACATTTTTTCCTTATCTAAATTCAATTTCTCTAATTAAATTAAACAATTAATAAGATAATAATGTACATGAAGCTATGTGTTTTTTAAATATGTCTCTACTTAATTATATCTAATAATCAATCTTTTCCTATCCTTCCCATTCTGAAGATGAACAGAATGCGGAAAATTATCAGTTGAGAGAGATCGGAAAAAACATGAAAAAAAAAACACAAGAAGTTGTTATTGTGAAAGAGAAAAATAATCTCAACTAGGAAAATTAAAGAGCATAGAAAGACCCCCGCTTTAATGTGGACTATTATGGCATTGGCATAGAGCAAACGTCGGCTACTCTCTCAATACATACCCTTTCATTTCTTTATTTATCCTTTAAATAAACAAACATGAAAAATAATTGAAAAGAAAAGAAAAGAAAAAAAAAGGTAATAAGCTATTTTCATGTGCCTTCGCTATTTCTTTGACAACCCTTGCATTATTCTTCCCCTATCAATCTATCATCTTATTTTTCAGTGGTCTATTATGTTTAGCTTTTCACCCAAAAAAAAAAGTAAAAACTTCAAAATAATTTAAATGAAGGATAAATAGGGAAATGTATAACTAAGGAAAATACCACTCTAAAGAATATTGTGTGTATATTCGTCAGAACTTATCATGAAACAAAAGTGTACATGACATCCTTCAATGTATACATAATTTTTGTAGGAAAATTGAATTCTATTAATCCCTGCTTTCAGTTTTTGTATGTTAATAATCTCTCCTTTGTTTTTGTATTTCAGTGGTCCAAAAGAAATAAAAATTATATTCTATTAATACCAAATTGTATGTTAATAATCTCTCCTTTGTTTTTATTTTTTCATTCCTGCCCGTAGAAAGATTATGGGTGTAGTTACTAACAGAATTTTCAAATTGTTTTTAGAATCCAAGCAATTATTATGATTTTTGTACGGAATAAAAGTGAAAAATTGAGACAAATTGAAAAAAGATCGAAAAAATATTACGACAAACGTTGTAATTCATTAAAAATCGTGGGGAAGTATAATCCTAAATTTTGAATCAAGTGCAAGTCAAAATCTACAATATTTAGGGCATAAATTCGGCGATGTCCAAATTTTTATTTTATTTTTTTAGGATCATTAAACTACAAAAATAAAGTATTGATTATTGGTAGGGGTTTGCATTATTCGGCTTTGAACCGAATAAACTGAGAGCCGAACAGAATCAGTCCAAACCGAACAATTTTTTATTCGGTTTGGCTTTCGATTTGGACTTTAGGCCTTATTCGGTTTTCGGTTTAATGGTCCGATTTGACTCGGCTCCGGTGAAAAAACCATATAGATGTGTGCATTATCCGGTTTTGAACCGAATAAACTGAGAACCGATCTGAACCGATTTTATTCGATTTGATTTTCAGTTTGGACTTTACTTCTTATTCGGTTCGGTTTTGAATCAATGAACAGCCTTAATTATTGGACTCCCGGCCTTCATTGTCAATTTTATGTCATTCGGTACTTTCAGTTAACTTTTGCAAATTTTGATTAGTAATCATATAATATACACAATAGTTTAAAATATAAAACTAACATCAAATTTATTGCAAAAAATACTTTCATATGTGTATACTAATGTAGTCTTTTAGAAAATATATTGGGTTAATTCATATTTGATGCTTAATTAGTTTTATTATAATTTTTTGTGAACTTTAATTTAAAAAAAGCTCTATGTGTTAATTGATTTTCTAGAAGTAACTGGGCGTGTATTATGATCTCTCACCCACTTCAATTTATTAAAACATGTTCTTTGGTTAGATTATTTTCAGGTTTGGATGGATAAGTTATAATAAGTTAGGATAAGTTGAGATAAATTAGGATCAGTTATGATGTTTTTTTTGGGGAATTGTGTTTTTAGAGTGGATGTGTTTTTTTTGGGAATTGTGTTAGGTTTGGACAAATTTGAATAGGTTAGGATAAGTTGAAATAAGTTGAGAGAGTTATATCCAACCTAACCAAAGAACAGGGACATAAATTAATCGAAAGAATATTTTAGTATGTTTTTAATTATTCCCAATCCTATTCCCACTTATTCTCAATTTGAACTACCACATAACACCAAGAAAGTTGGGAATTCATAAATAAATCTCAATCCTCATTCCCATTATAAATTCTCATTCTCATTTCCATTATGAAATCTCATTCCCATTTCCATTGCATATCAAAAGCGTCGTTAAGTTCTAGAATTTTGAAATTCATTTTTGAACTTTATATTATATTCCGATCGAAGGGCGACTGTTGGACCCCTGCCAACAAGGAAAGCCATAGCATCCTGGATAGGAGATGGCGATTCTATATGTCCCTTGTGTCAAGAAGCAGACGAAACTGTGACTCATGTGTTGGTCAGCTACAAGGTGGCTGAATCGCTTGGGAGGCGGCTCGCATCCACGGATTGGAAAGGAGGGAGCGACTCAATCAACTTGAGGACCTGTTGGAGTTGGCAATGAAGTTGGACAAGATGACGCCGGAGAAGGTGATTACCACATTATGGACCATAATGTGGTTATCACATTCTCTGGTGTCATCTTGTGGAGCAACTCAATCGCGGTGTTTATTGTAAGTAGTTTTGTTAACTGTATTTTCTCATGTCCGTGGGTCGGGGAACAAGGTGGCATACTCCATGGCCCACTTTCAGCCCATCGATATGAACACAAGGTCGTGGGTGAATATTGGGCCGCAATTCATCATGAACCTCGATGCAGATGACAGCTGTAACCTTAGTTTAAATTTGAAATAAGTCTTCACAACTTTCCATCAAAAAAATAATGAAATCTACCTTTTATATTTTCTTATTTTTTGTTGGTGAAAATTAATTTTTCTTTTTCATTTTACTTTCAAAAATAATTTTCATATATGGCAAAGTAGGATAATAGCAAATAATTTATTTGGAATTCCAAGTTGAAGTTCCTTCTGATGTGAAGAATGAAATATGAGTTCCAACAAATTCAAAATAGAACGATGTGGGAGAATAGACCGATAGGCGACAACAAAGATTCAAAGATCTAAAATAATGGAATGCCATCATAATTCATACACAATACGAGATAATGTGGAAGATTAGTAGAAGAAGGCAAGGGAGTATTTGCAGCTGGGAAATCTTATATATGTTTTTAACATAAGCTTCTAGAAAGGAGAAGGTACAAGTACATCAGCAGGTAGACAGCAAACATAGTTATAATGTCACACAATATTTACATTCACCATTCAGATCTATTTACAATGCTTCCAAATTTACAAAAGTTGGTTCAACAACACCAGTCCCAGTTTGTGGCTCCACACGAGACGGTCTCACTTTGCTTTAGCAAAAACTAAGGAGATTCGAATGTACACAGCCTTAAGTAAACAAACACATTGACGCACAACACAAGCCCCCAAACAGTCTCCACCGCGATAATGTGTCAAGCTAATCTGAGCAAAGTGAGCAATTTTCTGTTCACCTTCAGTATCCCAGATGTTGAATCCCCCTATGTCAGTTCATGCTCAGTGTGTTCTTGAGCTTTTTCACTTCTTTTCTCCACCTTCTTCCCCTTTTTCTGAATCTTTTTTGTTACATTTTCTTAAATATGTAATTCAGACCAACAGAACTGGATTGAAAAAAGAACCTTATTCATAAATATTACAGTCAAAGAGGATCAGATACTGTGGTCTTCAGAAGCGCTGCAATGAAGACAGCCACTGTTCCATCAGGTTCTTCCCTTCTGCATATGTTCACCGACAGTATATAATTATCAGAAACGTAAGGAAGGTTTAGGCCATCAAAGAAATTAATGAAAAAAATGAACATCAAGTGATCATCCCTCACACGGAAGTTAGATTTCAAAGAAGAATGAATAAAAAAAGAATGATATGAACAAATTTATGGTAATAAGAAACCAGTTTTAGAAACCATCTTACACACTGTACTTGAAACAATCAATGCTATAATCAAGTTACTTTAGAACCGAAGTTTTCGATCATACTATGTCTAGCATACCAAAGGAATGCTTGAGTGTTAAACATGAACCATCAGACTTATTGCCAAATTCCCCGTACCGGACATCAGTTTTTATAGAAAAGAAGTGTGTTAAGTTTTGGGAGGACACAGTTATCGTGAAAGCTACTCTAATCACATTCTATAAGATATGGCACCATTCCTGACAAGGCAACGTAATTGTATAAGGTAATAACTCTAGGTGCCGATATTGTTTAGGTGATACAATGCTTCAGAAGATGCTGTAACTTGGAAGAGCTTTGAAGAGACAGCTGTATTCCTTATTTATGTTATGGGAGGGAAACACAAGGAGGTTAGTAGGAAAAGAAGAATTGCCTAGTGGGATTTACATGAACATCTAGGAAAAGTTTCCGCCTTTCATGTGCCTTTGTAGCATTTGTTCTGCAATTTATTAGGTGCATCCGGAGGGTGTGCTCCAGATACCACGATTGTTCACCCACATATATTAGGTTGTTCACTTTGATTATTATGATTGTTCACTCGCAAATATTTGGAGCGCATGCTCTGTGTGCATGTAATATATATTGCATTTGTCCACATCGGAATTGCGTGAATACACAAGATACACTAGCTACACGAGAACGTTGAGATTTGTATGCTAAAAAGCAATAAGACTTGCAACCAAGACACCAAGTACAAAACAAAAACACGTCGCTGAAGAAACTGATGATGTGATCTGTGTTAAAGTCTGCAATGAAAACACCATCCCCAACTAATCCCAGAGCCATATGGACTAAATCAAAGAAACCACCCACCCGAAAAAGGCCCCTGAATCCTGCCTTTGTTCCATCCCTCAAGGGTCATATGAATATACTCTTAGAGGGCCTCCTTTCTCTTTGCACATACTGCCTAGGTAGGATTGCTTACAATCTTACATCTAGCAATGGCAAAAGTTCGAGTCTGGGTCAAATTCGGGTCGGGCAAACCAGTCTATGTCGAAATTCGGACAAAAAATTGATGATTGCTACCCGGCTTTTTATAGGTCGGACAATTTGGACAGATGTCCCTTTGGGTCATATGAACATTATGACTGAATTTGGGTAAATTCGGTCAATATCAAATTCGGACAAAAAATCTATGACCAGACCCGTTTTTCCAGGCCCGACAAAATTTTTCTAGCTCTACTAACATATGAATTTCCCTAGACCCACAATCGCGGGATCCACACCATAAGTAGTTGTTGTCAACACCCCAAACAAATATTAACCACAAATCCACAACAAATAATCAAACTAAAGACACTAAAAGAAAGCAAAAGCATAAACAGCAACTGAAGAACATGACATACCATTGAAGTGCTCATTTGTGAGATTCTGGATAGCATTCAGAAGCTGGGTGTTAGTTCCCTCAACTATACCCCTCCTGGCATTCTTCTTATAACAGGGAACCAAAACAGCAAAACTATCATCAGTCTCATCATCACTCAAGAAATCCGGGCCGTGCGGCTCGAGCCACCCTATGGACCAATCCGAGTCCTCAGACTCGGACCCTGACAAGCAAACCCCACCATCAGGTGGAACCACAACAACATCATGCTCCCTATCTCTTTCAATTTCACTCTTTCTCTCTTCTCTACTTTGCCATTTCTTCTTAATCTTATTCTTCCTTAAATTTGATGATGATGGTGAAACTAACCTATTACCCTTTAAGGGGCCTGCCCCAAACCCATGATAAGCATAATCAGATGAAGAATGTGAAAAGGACCCATTGAAGACAGGTCTTTTTTCTTCATTGCCACCCCACAAGGGCATGGTCCAAAATTGAAACTGTGAAAATGCCATGTGAAAGATGCCTAACCACAATACCAAACCCAGAAGAAGAAACCAAACTCTCAAAGAATTGATGCTAAAACACCTCCTTCCAGTTTTCCTAAGATTACAGCTTATACCCAGAAATGTAAACACCAAACCCAGAAGGATAAACACCAGTTTTGAGATCAAAAGTTTCGAATTAACCAAGAAATTTGATAAAAGTTGAGATTTTTTTCCCCAATTCTACCCTTAATTCAAACTTCCAATGAAGTGATGCTGAAACATCTCCTTGAATTTTGGCAAGATTACAGAAATACAAACCCCCAGAAGCTCAAATTAGGAAGAATCAAACTTCTCTAATACCCTAATTGGAACAGAAATAAGTGAACAATCTAGACGAAGCAGTGCTCAAAATCCACAAAAACATGACTTTGACCACAAACAACAGAACAAGTTTCACTAATCCCAGTAAAAATCAAAAATCTTGGGATAAGACAAACCACAACCCAAAACAAGATACAAATCACACGAGTCAATTTCTCATTTCGCTCTCTTTTTGGCAAATATTCTTCACCAATTTCTGAAGCTTAAGAACATTCTAATTACTGTAAATCAGAAGAGCAATCATTGATAACAGACCAATAAACAAACCCCAAGTTTAGATGTTGTAACAGATGATGACAAAACAGTCCTTGTTGAAATATCAACAAATCACGGCTTTAATAACCAAAACACACATGTCAGATTACGTAACAAAGAGTCTTTAATCAAGAAACTTTTTCTTCCCCCATAAACTTTTAATCAAAAAATGGAAGATTGGAGCTTTGGAAATGGCGATTTGTTCAAAATCAGAAAAAACCCAGAAGTCGGAACACCATTAGAAGGAAGAAAACACCTGAAAAACGGAAAGTTTTACACCACATATTGGTTCAACACAGTTTACATACCAAAAAGTGGAAAAAAAAAACCTACTTGTGGTATCCCCCCACCTCTCTCTCTCTCTCTAGATGAGAGATGAACTTGAGATATTCGTCTGATTGTGGGTGAGGAAGGATTATATTTTTTTTTTGATGGACCCCTGGGTTTTCCTTTTTTTTTAAAAAAAAAAGTTTTCTTCTTAATCCAAAAGTCTTGGGTGGATCACTGTTTTTAATCAGTGGAACAGTTTAATATGAACAAAGGGGTAGGTTTGTCCATCTAAAAGTTTGGGTAGTCTTGAGTTGAGGAAAATGAAAATTGTGAACAATCTTTTTAATGTAAATTTCTGCGGAGAATAATTTTTGGAAAAGGAATTTGGAGGCTATTAACCCACACTATAGTTTTGGTTACAAAACTTTCTGATTGTCCTAGAAACACACAACACAAGTCCTAAACTCAATTTGACACATTTGAACCCTTCTTTGTCATTGAAATCAATTTCTACACTTTAGGTCATTTCATAAACTTGTTCTTTATTGATTAACATCCCCTAAACAGTAACATATATCGTAAATATACTCATCTCAACTCACTAAGAGTACATGCATAGCCCAAATCACATAATTTCAACAATATCAAACATGAGTTCACTTGAATTATTACACTAACACTTGGATAACTCCAGTTAGGCCACTTATATCATAATTCATCAACATATTCTCATAAGACAACAAGGAAGACCTCAATTTATGATTATGAGCATGTTACATCAAAATACAACATGCATATCAAATTGGTTAACACCCAAAATCATCTCATACTCCCACTTTACAAATCCAACTTATTTCATTACCAAATCCAACCCAAACAACAACTAATGGCAAAATCGAAGCAAGAAAAGTGGCTTGTGCAAAAGCCCATATAACTCTCATCTTCCTTTACTTCCAAACACCCAAAATGCTAACCCATAATCTTGAAATTAAGTTTTGACAATCAAGGATGATAAGTAAGAGAGCTAAAATAAAGAGGTAAAAAAAGATAAAACTTTACAATCTAAGTTAGAGAAGAAGGAAGTAGTTATGACACAAATAATAAACAAATAAAATAGAAGACTGGCGCATAGCGATCGAAGTACTACTCAAGTCTTGTAAAATATACAAACGATTAACTAAATTAAAATGTGCGATTTAGTTAATTAAACTCATTAATTTTATAACTAAAATTGATTAAGGTTGGGCCATTACAGTGGACCTTTCTTGCAGAAGATCGCTGGAGAGGCATCCAAAACTACATAGGTATGATCTGAATATAAAAAAGAGTCTATTTGATATCATGTATATAGGAAAGAGAGCTTCCCAAGAAGTGGAGAACAACACATAGTGTAGTTTCTCGGAAATGATTTTACCTCTTTATATTTTTTATATATATTATCTATAAGAGACCCAAATGTAAAAAAGTTTTATCCAATTTGAAAAATAAAATTACGATTTTATGTGTTGAATAGAGAAGATAATATCTTATATTTGTTAGATTGTGAGCCAGTTTACCCTATTTGTGTAGAATAGTAAATACGTTATTATTTGTTATTGTAATTATTAATTTAAACATAACATACGCTCAACTTTTTTTTGAAGGATTATACACCCAACTTTGCCTATGTGTTTGATTAAATTTTAAACTTGAAAAGATTCTCGATACATTTAACAACTATTTTTAACAATTTAATTTAATCTTCTTTCTCTGTTATCTTTCAAGATTTTTCTCTGCCTGTTTCTCTCCCTCCTATCTCAAACCAGCAAACTCGAATCACATAGCCTAGTTCATCAATTGATCGTCAAATTCAACCTGATTTCACCAACCTTGTGATTATCAATATCTATCCCTAATTTGTTTCATGTAATTTGCCTCCCTGTTTGCTAGGGCTTCATAATTCCTTGCAAATGGAGGGGAGGAAGAGTAGGGAATTAGGATTTCTTTTTTTGTTTGGTTGAATTGGAGAGAGATGATCTTACAGGTTTGTAATTATTTCCTTCATTCTTTCTTATTTGATTGTTTTAAAACTTTCTCTAGAAGCTAAGAAATTCTTGAGAAGAGCCAAATTGTTAGATTTGTGTTTTGTTCATTGATTTGTTGATATTACAATTTTGTTATCTCTAGAATAATCCTTTTTGTTTCCTTTTTTTTTGGAATGATGCATTGATTATTTATGGGTATGTTTCTTTCCCCAATTATTCAGAGCTCAAAGAGCTAAACATTTAGCAGCACCGTAACTACACATTAGAAAGCATATAGATCAATTAAAAAAAGAATGGAAAAAACATATTATATGTCAATGTTTTTGAGACTCTTTTTCTTAATTTCAATTTTGATCACCCCCCCCCCCCCAAAAAAAAAAATTGTTCATAGGCATGATTTTGTGTCAGTGTTTTGAGATTTCTTTTCTTAAATTGTTCTTGGCAACAATGATATATCTTATTATGCATGGCGTGAAGGGTTAATAGAGTGTTAAAATCCCTTTACTTTTATTCTTTTTTTCTAAATATTTACATCTTTTGTGATGTTCTAAATTAATATTACCTACATCAAAATTGAATGTATAATTTTGTGATTGGTTCCAGGTTTCTTTTTAAAACCAAGTCTTGCAAATTGCGAAGATGGAAAAGGAACTTGAGGAAGCTAGAGCAGAAATTGAGAGGCTACGGATCGAATGTGAAGAAAAGCTAAGGTATAGAGAGGAGGAAAACAGGCACCTTCTATTGTCTCTAGATGAGGTAATTGAAAGGGACAGAGAGAAACAGATACAACTTGATACTATCACAGAAGAAGCTAAAAAACTCAAAGTCCATGTTTCAATTTTAGAGACGAAATATTTAGAAGTAGAAAAGAATACATGCAAAACTTTGGAGGAGATCAAGTTAGAGGAAAATGATGTGATAAAAGAGTTAGATGAGCTAAAATGGACAGGGGAGCATGTTAAACATCTAGAAGAAGTTCATGAGAGGCTAAGAGATCATTTTAAGTTCAGTCAAAGCGAGTGGCAGAAGGAGAAAACCTCATTACTTAGTGAGATTTCTGAAATCAAGTTGTTGCTCAAAAACAACCTCCCAAATGGAGTTAAAGAAGAAGAGGTAGCAGAAATAGAGAATCTGAGGCACTCGTTATGCATAAAGGAGACAGAGTTGAAGGAAATGGAGTCTAGATTGGAGAAGTTAGAGATGGAAAACCAAGAACTTTTGGTGATTCATAAACCGGTAAGTACTGTCAAGTTCGTTGAAAATGAGAGTTATGATAAAAGTTAAGTTTTGGTAATTTTTGATAAATAAAGTAAAGGTAACTTTTGGTATCTATTGGAAAGAATTTTTTTAAGGACTTTGAAAAAGTGTTACTTTTGAATAAGATAACACTTTTTTGGGACAAGTAAGCATTGGTAGACACGAAAGTTTTGGTAAACTTTTGATAGGTTCAGGTAACTTTTGACAAATATTTACCTCTCCCTACTTACAGCTGACTTTTACAGGTCGTAAATCAATCTCAATTAACCAAAGTTCGCAGTAGATTGAAGGCATTGGAGCAAACACATAAAGAGTGCTCAGATAATTTCAAGGCTAGGGAAGTTGAGTGGAGCTCTCAAGCCCATGATTTGAAGGTAAAAGATCAAGTCATAGAGGAGCTTAAACAGGAATTAGAAGGTTGTCATTCTACGGTGACGCAATTGAAGCTACAAAATGAGGAGCTTTCTTTAATGTCTCATCCTTATAGAGACCAAGAAAGTGATTTGGCCCAATTAATGGAACAATTGACATTGAAGAATATTACTTTGGCGAAAGCTCAAACTGACCTAAGAAAGGAGCACGAAGAGAAGCTTGTTATTCAGAAAGAGCTTGACAGGTAGGTACAAGCAATGCCAATTAATCATTTTTTTTAAGTTAACGAAAAATAGGGTAACCACTTTTTCGGTTCACCCAACGTTTTTAGTTAACCGTACTTTCAGTTCAATTAAAATGCGAATTATAAATTGAATTGAACATTTCAGTTTGATGGGTTTTCTTTTTTGTTCAACTAAAGTGTGAACCATAAATCAAACCGAAAGCTATGATTAACCGGTTTTTTGGTTTGATTTACAGTTCCGTTTAGTATCTCCATGAAAATTGATTTTTAACTTGATTTCTTTAATATATGTATTTTTTTCAAAAAAAAAAATCAACACTTAGTTGTATGCTTTTTTCTTGCACTTTTCAATTATTTACACACCACTTAGTTATAGTAATTTATTTTTTAAAATTGTAAAAATTAAGGGTAAAGTACTAAGAAGACCACACTCACCCCTCCATAGCTCGCCCTATGGCGGATTTCGAATTATTGGTTTTTGTTTTTACTTACTTTTTTAAAATGAAAATTCTACCATAGTTGAATTTATTTTCAACTATGGTAGTTGAAAATTTTATACCATTCATTTATTAAAAATAAATTATATTTTTAAAAAAGATTTATATCCTCCTAAACATAGTTAATTATTGTATTAAGTTACTTTGATCAACCTACATTGATTTTGAATTTTTATGGTAAAATTAATGGTCTTTTCACTTTTCAACTATGATAGTTGAAAAAAAAAGTCAACTATAGTAGAATTTCCTATAAAATATTCAATTTTGTAAAAAATTATAACTTAACGTATAGATTTACTTATTGTAGCAAGTCCTATGGTGAATATATATATATATTAATTTTAATTTTTAATGGCAAAATTAAGGGCAATTATACATTTCAACTACCATAGTTGAAAATAAATTCAACTATGGTAGAATCTCCCTTTTTAAAAAAGCATTAATTAATAATAGGAAATTGGAATTAAATAAACCGACCTTTTGGCTACTTTGATATAACGAACAAACCTTGAACATTAATATTAGACAAACTGACCTTGATATGTTGTTTTTTCCAACAAACCGCCACCGAGTCAAACTCATCGGAAGTGTAACGTGGCGGTGACGGAAGCTTACATGGAGGGTGTTTTAGCAAAAAAAAAAAAAGGAACATTGATATTAGTCACTATGAGAAGCTTCCGCCACCGCCACGTCACACTTTCGATGAGTTTGAATCGGTGGCGGTTTGCTGGAAAAAACAACCTATTAAGGTCAATTTGTCTAATATTAATCTTTAAGGTTGGTTCGTTATATCAAAGCATCCCCAAAGGTTGGTTTATTTAATTCCAATTTCCCAATTAATAATATTCGATTAGCCAAATGATTAACAATTTTATTTCTGGTGAACTAGAAACCAAGCCTCTTTTATAGGTTCGGTTAACTGAACCGCTTTTTGAGCAAAAACTATGATGCCTCCATCCCATAATAGTTGACTTTTTAGCCAAAATTGAGAAAATTAATAAAATGAGATAGTTAAGTATTGTTATGAAAAGTTGTAAAATTTTGGTATTAAATTACTTTTACATCTTTTTTCTCTCACTTTATTTGTATTTGTGTCAGAAAAATTAATAAAAAAACACAGTAAGTTGAAAAAATTGCATTGAAATTATAAAGGGACAAGACTTATAAGACTAAAAAATTTGGTTAAAGCAACAATCATTATGGACGAAGGTAAAATCAGTTAACCAAACCGCCTTTCGAACAAAAATTATATATGTTAGTCAAGTGTTTCTCAATTTTTTTTTCTCACTCCTATAAATAACAGGTGCAGGGAAATGCTTGAGGAGTCCTCAGATTGTCAGCTTGAGTTGATGGAACAAGCGGCGGAGATTGAGAGGAAATTGACAGAAGAATTGCAAGAAGTGTTTGATGCTTTAGAGAGGCTTGAAACTGAATTAACTGACAAAACGAATGAAGGGACTGAGTTGGAGTACGAGTTGCAATCTTGGCAGTCAGTTACTGACCGTTTGAAGAGGCAATTTGATGAGAGTGTAACGATGCGTCGAGGGTTGGAACAGTCTCTGATTGCCCAGGTGGAGGTTGAGGAAATGTTGAGGCGTGAAATCGAGGAGAAGGATCGGCGAATAAGCAATCTTGAGCAGCAAATCATTTTGTTTGATCAAGAAATTAGGATTTTGGAGGAAAAAGAAGAGAATCATCATCATCACAGCATGTTGAGAACAAGTGAGCAAAGTGAACAAGTTCAAAGTTGTTCTAGTGAAGAAAAATTACAATCCATTAATGAAAGTCCTCGAGAGTTGGATGTTATAATAGATGCACAACACTTACAAAATATTAAAAATGATAAAAATGTTGAGAATGTCGAAGAAAATGAGGTTGAAAATGATCAAAGTTTGCAAGTTGAAGATCATAAAACAACAGAAGTAGTGTGTGAGCAACAGAATGAAGATCTTCACTCGGTTCAAGCAACAAATAACCTAAGTTCACAAGTTGAAGATGGTCAAAAGACACAAGTTGAGGCAATAAGCAGTCAAAGTTCACGAGGTGAAGATAACGAGAAAATCGGAGAATCAACGACTGAGAAAATTGAGCAACATAGTGAGGAAGAAGTTGTTCAACATGTTGAGGAAACAAGTACTCAAAGTTCAGAAGTTGAAGACGTGTGTACGCAAGAATCACAACATGTTGAAAATTCTGATCATAAGGTAGGAGTAACCTGTTTACAAAGTGTTGAGGGCTCTAAGAGTGAAAAGAGCGAGATTGCGACAAGTAAACAATGTAGAATTGAGCAAAATAAGAGCCTTCAACAAACCAACTTGGAGAACAAGAAGAATTCAAACCAAAAATCAGAGTTGGAAAGTAAATTATCTTTACAGCGGAGTCGTGTTGAAGTTAACCCACAATCAGAGTTGGAAAGTAAACTATCTTTACAACGCAGTCGCGCTGAAGTTAACCAACAATCAGAGTTGGAAAACAAACTATCTTTACAACGTGATCCAAGTTCACAAGTTGAAGATGGTCAAAAAACACAGGTTGAGGAAATGAGTAGTCAAAGTTCACGAGGTGAAGATAGCGAAAAAATAGGTGAATCAACGACTGAGAAAATTGCGCAACATAGTGAGGAAGAAATTGTTCATGTTGAGGCAACAAGTACTCAAAGTTCAGAAGTTGAAGACGTGCGTACGCAAGAATCACAACATGTTGAAAATTCTGATCATAAGGTAGGAGTAACTTGTTTACAAAGTGTTGAGGGCTCCAAGAGTGAAAAGAGCGAGATTACGACAAGTAAACAACGTAGAATTGAGCAAAATAAGAGCCTTCAACAAAACAACTTGGAGAACAAGAAGAATTCAAACCAAAAATCAGAGTTGGAAAGTAAATTATCTTTACAACGGAGTCGTGTTGAAGTTAACCCACAATCAGAGTTGGAAAGTAAACTATCTTTACAACGTAGCCGTGCTGAATCTAACCAACAATCAGAGTTGGAAAGTAAATTATCTTTACAACGTGACCGAGCTGAAGTTAAGCAACAATCAAAGTTGGAAAGTAAAGAATCTTTACAACGTGACTGCACTAAAGTTAAGAAACAATCAGAGTTACAAAGTAAATTATCTTTGCAACGTGACTGCACTCAAGTTAACCAACAATTAGAGTTAGCAAGTAAGCTATCTTTACAACGTGACCATGCTGAAGCTAACCAACAATCAGAGTTGGAAAGTAAATTATCCTTGCAACATGATTGCACTAAACCTAATCAAGCAGAGTTGGAAAGTAAACTATCTTTACAAGGCGACCACACTGAAGCTAACCAACAATCAGACTTGGAAACTAAAGTATCCTTGCAACAAGACTGCACAGAAGTTAACCAACAACCAGAGTTGGAAAGTAAACTATCTTTACAACATGACCACGCTGAAGGTAACCAACAATCAGAGTTGGAAAGTAAAATATCCTTACAACATGATTGCACTGAAGTTAAGCAACAATCAGAGTTGGAAAGTAAACTATCTTTACAACATAATCATCCTGAAATTAACCAACAATCACAGTTGGAAAGTAAATCATCCTTACAACGTAACTGCATTGAAGTTAAGCAACAATCAAAGTTGAAAAGTAAATTATCCTTACAACGTGATTGCACTGAAGTTAAGCAACAATCAAAGTTGGAAAGTAAATTATCTTTACAACGTGATCGTGCCGAAATTAACCGACAATCAGAGTTGGAAAGTAAACTATCTTTACAACGTGATCGTGTTGAAGTTAACCAACAATCTAATGTGGGGACCAAGCAATGCTCAACCCAAGTTAGCAAAGGTTCGACGAATGTTGAAAATACCAATAAAAAGACTGAAGGTGGTGTAAGTAAACAAACTCCAATACAAAGCAAAGGTCAAATACCGAATAAAATTGCAGATAAGCTAGCCTCAATTCAAATCAATCAACAACCACCAGCACAACCAAGTAACAAGCCAAATCCACCGGAGAAAAGACGATCATCGGGAAAAGTTTTAAACATGGCACAAGCATTTGAGAGTGGGAAACCAAAGGGGGAAGTAGAGGGTGAAATAATTGTCACAAAGGAGAATGTGAAGCAACAACAACAAAGTTGCTCTAGAACCAATGATGAGAGATCACCATTCAAAGATATCAACAAGGATATT
This sequence comes from Portulaca oleracea, assembly GCA_029582165.1. Lineage (NCBI taxonomy): Eukaryota > Viridiplantae > Streptophyta > Magnoliopsida > Caryophyllales > Portulacaceae > Portulaca > Portulaca oleracea. Next base: position 27,391,229 of record CM055892.1, read on the forward strand.
TTCAAGAAGAAAGCAACCGTCGCGATTTGATTAGCGGATTAAAATGATGGATCAAGCTTTTTATGAACAGTGTCGGACTATAATTGAATCTCCTAGGACATTATAAAAACATGTAGAATCCCCGCAGTGAAAAATGTACATTCTCAAATATATCAGGCCTAGTCTTGTTCATTCCCAAAGTTAACTATAGGAATGTACATTAGTATCATCTTGTAGACTAAACCTAAACCCTCGTTGTTAAGGGATTGATTTAGTTTAGTTTGGATAGTCTTTGTTCCTCTCCCCCTCTTTGGATGATTTTATCATTTCATTGTACATATAACTCATTCTAAAGATTTTGATGTGCAAGCTTGTTTTGAGACAATTTTTAGTCGGAAATCTCTTTCAGTCAATTCCATTATGTTTTGCTTATTGTTTATTTTTCTTTGAATAGTACATAAACTTCAACACCTTTCAATTTAATATTCACAATCAATTTCAAACTAATACATATACAAAAATTGGTATTGTCTAATGAAATGCAATTTTAGTGTAATCAATTTAATTTTTGCTCAGTCATTTAAATGAAATGCATAATATTTAAGGTACATTGGAATTACAATTTACTGCAAACATTAATAAGGTAGAGTTTAAGTATTTTATTTTTGTACTAAGTTTTACAATTCACGTAATAGATGGGGAGATTATTCATTTAAAGTGTATATGTGGTCTAACATAATTGAGAAGAGTTCATAGAAAATCACATGTTGCTTATTAGAAGAAAAGTAAAAGATACGGTGTAATTTGTGCGTGTTTTTTTCCTCCTTTTGATAGTCTGCTTATGCATATTTACTTGGGATTTTTATATATGTATATATATATATATATATATATATATATATATATATATATTTAATATGCTGCAATTCTTAGGACTAATATATCAACTTAATGATTAACATAGGAGGTTTATATATTGTAATTTATCACCTTCTTCTTTGTGGTGAATTGAAATCTAATATGATGCTGGAGGATGATAAGAGTAATCATTTCAACGAATCATATTATTTGTATAAAACAATTATAAATTTGTAATGTTTCCTCTGCTATTAAAATATTGCCCACAATTAGTTTTAGAATTTAAAGTTTGTAAAATTGAATTATTAACATATCGAAATTACCAAAATTATTATTATATCACCTCTTATATAAGAATATTACCTACAAATCTACAATTGATCCTAAAGTTAAAAGTTTGTAAATTAAGACCAATGAAAAAAGTTGGCCAATTTGGTATGTATTAGTAATGGAAATGTAAAATCATAATAGGAATACCAATGAGAATTCATAATAGAAATCATTGTTTATGAATTACTAACTCCCTTATTTGTTATGTGATAATTCAAAATGGAAATAAATGAGCGTGAGATAGAAATAAGTACACATGTACCAAAACACTCTCAATTAATTTAAACATTGTGGAACTGTATTGGTAATAATAATAATTAAGTATAAAAATATTACACGTATTTAATATGACTAATGATTTTCTAATATAAATTATCACCTCTCTATGGTAATAGAGAAGTGGGAGGTGGAGGCTTCTAACACATCCATTGAAGAACTTAGATCAATGTGATGAGCGTTTACTCTTTATTGATGGTCATATATCTTTCATTTTAATAGGCTTATTTTTGTTTTTGCTCTTGTGTTTGGTCTACTGTTAAAGGTCGTTCGTGGCGTTATATGGTGTCTTACAAGTGGTTCTTGATCTATCTTTGAGTCTATTATGATGAAGAAACTCATGGGATGAAATCGAAATTAAAAGGTTCTGATTATGGTATGATATTTGACCAAAACACTAGCAAAATCTAAATAGGAGATGATGTTTGTAGTTGGGTTTTAGGATTGTTAATGACTTGATTTCCAATTAATAATCACATGTATTGATCCTTGGGACATAGTAGACTAATAAAGATCAATATTTTTTTTCCAACACGGGTAAATGGTGTTAGATTGATCCTTCCTTTACAGAATAAAAAAAAAAGAAGAAGAAAGGATCAATATGAGATTAGAAACCTCGTATCTCATGATCAGTATCTAGCCGGAAAAACAAGAAAACAAAGCCTCACCAAAACAAGTGAGGACACCTAGAAAACCTACACCTAAAATGAAAAAATAAAAAATAAAAAAGAAAGGAACAATTAAGCAAGAGTTAATTTTTTTTAAAAAAAAAAATCAAAGAAATGACTGAAAAGTCATTCAAGAAAGGGGCAATACTCAAAGAGACGCATAGGGAAGCCAAACAGGCTTGCCGCTTGAACGAAGACTCCGAAGAGCTCGGTGGAGCTGGAGTCACAGGATGGGACGATAGACGACAGTGGTTGCGGAGGTTCTCCGGCGGGGTCGGCAAAGGTAAGAGAAAGACGGAGAAGGTGACATCAAGTACGGATGCATCGAATTCAAGATCTAGGGAATGGAAGGAGGACGGAGAGGATTGAGAATAAGGCTGAGAGAGGGGGGAGAGGGGGAATCTCTTTCTCTAGATTTTCCCTAATAGTGTTGGGTTATAATATTTTTTTGAATCACCACAATACAAAAATAAAAAAAAGTAATTATTGCCGAACAAAAACTGAAAATAAAGAGTATTAAAAATTTAAATCCAATTTTCATTTAAAATTAATCGATACCCGATCCGACATTTAAGTCTGACCCAAACCAGAGCTAGTCCTACCCGCGTACTCGGTGGCCGTTGATTACTTATCTCAAATTTCCTTTTTCTTTTTTCCTTGAAGAAAAGATTCTGAGAATAATTGACAGATACTTGCAATTGGCACCAAATTTGGGGAAGAAGCGAAGAACCCTAATTTTAGATTTTCCCGTTGAAACTTGAAAATACTATCGGAGTACCAATATTTTGTTGTTAATCTGACAACCCAATTTACACCCCAGAGCCAATTCCATTCTGAACACCGCCAATTGTCGCGGAGTTGGCTTATATTCGCTCCCTTTCGCTTGTGTTCATGATTCTAGGGTTTCTGCTAATCTCTTGAAATATTTTTGAATCAAAGGCCATTTCCCCCTTGATTTTGATTGTTTTTAGGGTTTCCGGAAACTTGTGCGTCCATGATTGCTCTCATTTGGTAGATTGTGGTTATTTTAGCAATTCCATCATGGCTCTGGCTGGTTCCTTGCAATTTTCCCCGTTGATGGGAGTTTGCAGGAACCGAGAGTCTGGCAAACAATATAAGGTACCCCATTTTGATCCGTCAATTAGGGTTTTGATTGCTGTTTGCTTTTGCTGTGCAATTTTGGGGTTTTAAGCTGCTCATGTTTGGTTGTATTTCAGTATGTTGCAGGAACAGCAAATCAGCATTTGCGGGCAACTGCTTTTTCATCATGTGCTTCAGTATGCTTTTATCTTTCCTGCTTAAATCCTTTGAATTTGATTTACAATGTGCTTATTCTTCTATGTATTGTATCCTGCATTAAGGGGGAAGAAAAGCCTTCTTTATGGATGGTTTTTATGCATGAGCTATTAATTGAACATAGTGTGAAATTGTTCCATGCATTTTATTGCCCATTAGCTAGTTGCTCATTATGTCTAATAGTTGATGACTTATTATGATTGTTCATTTGGTTCTTGTTGGCTAATCTTCCCTCACTGAGAATGGAATACCACTGATTTTCATCAAGTGTTTTCTGTAGCTGTGAACTCTGGAGTGTTCGCTTTATTGTAGATGCCTAGGGCATTTTGGATATCTAGATTGTGCAGCTAGATGAAAGCCATAGGAACTTTTCGTCTTCCCAACTTTTACCATTCTTATTAATGGGGATGGTTGTTGAATAGTAATTGTTTTTTCTTTGGTTATTTCATACTAACTTAGTGAAAATTTTCATTGACAGAGGCAGGACCTATGGAGTTGTAGTGTATCTATTAGTATAAATAAACCAATGTGCAGCCAACCTCATAGGTGTAATGTTCTGACGTGCCATTCTTTTATGTTTTTTGGCCAAAACATTACAGTTCCTGCAATAAGGAATACTACTGCAGCATTGACAAGGTAACGTGCCCTAGTCTTGAGTTTTGTTTCCGCATCCCCCTCCCTCTTTTTCACTGCAGTGGGAGGGTTGGTCCTATAAACAAGCCTAGTTGTATCTGCTAGCCGCTTCTCCTATGCTTTCGTAAAGTAGCATTCATTGAACTGTGGTCATAAACTTATAACTCATTTCAGTTTTTATAGGCGCCTTCAACATATTGATGCTAGTTGAATTTCGCAAACTGGATTTTCAGAGAAATTTTCTCCCGCGTGGTGATTTGTTTAGATTAGCTATTGCATGAAGAGGGAACCTAAAGATTTCACTTTATGTTTTGGTCAGAATTTGGTACAAAATTCTCTTACGGTGGCAAAATATGAGTGAAATTGGAGGACTTCTGCATTTTGATTAAGCTCCCCTTTGGTTTAACTGCTTTTGGTTGGTATAACAAAATGTAGATAATTGCTTTGTTTATCTTGAATCCTGAGCAGTGCGGTTAACTTTGTTGCTGTCCCTTGGGGGCAATTGCTATCCTACATGTTTTGATTGGTTGGTTGGGGAAAACGAGATAAATAGGGGCGAGAGGAGGTTGTAATAACGACAAATAAAAATGAAGTGAGAACATACTGAAAAAACTAGGTATTCTAAAGACCCATCATCACCATATGAGAACAAACCAACTGATTCCCCACCTTTGCTTCTGTCCATTGAGCATGCATAACTGCAGAAGCCTTAGAATCTTCTTAATTTGCAACTATTGTACTTTGGCAGAAATCAAGTGCAGTTTATGATCTTTTCCCCCACAAATTTGTGATACAGGTCATGTAATGCCTTGCAAAGTAGTACACTTTTCACAAAGTTGGTTCCAGCTATTGGTATTATCATATTTGCTCTATGGGGTTTAAGGCCACTCATGCGAATGATCAGAAATTTGCTTTTACGTGTAAGCATTGCTTCTCCAAATATTTATAGATTATTTTGTTGTTCTGGTGGCAACTCTGAAATGCCATTTGATGTGCACATTGTTAGTCCTCTATAGCATAATATAGCATGCTTGCTCATATCATGGCTGGCTATGGAGTTGACTGAACATCTTTACTCTCTGTTGTTCCTTTCTTTTTTGATATGTAGAAATCGGACAGTAGCTGGAGGAAAAGTACAACAAACTATATTATCACTTCATATCTGCAACCTATACTGCTTTGGACTGGTGCAATTCTTATCTGCAGGTGATAATTAGTCGAGACACTTTGCTGTTTGTTTTGTATAGGCCTTGAAAGAGTCCATATGCAGGTTTGTTCTTTCTTGTGCTGACTAATGCGGATTTCTTTATTTGTCCAGGGCTTTTGATCCGATCGTTATGCCTACAGAAGCGAGCCAGCTTGTGAAGCATAGACTTCTAACTTTCGTAAAATCACTTTCAACTGTGCTAGCATTTGCATATTGTTTGTCAAGGTTATTTTCCTTGGTTTCTATTCCTTCACTCTCATAGTTTTGCCTACCTTTTGTGCCAACCAATATGTACTTTTGGCTGTTTTTATCTGTTATGCGTTTGTCTGTTGGAATCAGTCTCTCTGCAGTACTGCTAGTGGTCTTATCTGCAGAGATAAAGCCATCCCAGTCCCCATACCCCACAAAAGCAAATTGTGGTATTCACACTGGGTGTCCCCCCCCCCCCCCCTCATTTGCTTCACATAAACCTTAGTTCTTTTGGTTTGTTTTGTCACATACTAGCAAGGAGACTCTTCATTTTTTCTTTGGATATGAAATCTATTCATTTTCATTTGCCATCTATCTCTTCCTGTTTGATCGTCTACTTTGTTGCAAGGATAACTTGTTTGTGTTTTCATTGTTGTAATGTTATATCTTTTTCTTACTATGGTAACCTTACAAGTATGAATTTTGGTTGCAGTGCTATTCAACAGGTTCAGAGATACCTCATGGAGACTAATGATCCTACTGATACGAGAAATGTATGTTATTATGTTTAGTTTGCAGAGGTCACTCAAAATTTTAATGTTGAACTTAATACTTGGAGTTTGCTTCAATGAAAGACGAATGTTGTGCTTATGGCTGTGCTTATTTGTAATTACCAACTCTTGAACACAGCTGTGGAAATATGGAATGAGTGTTCTACACCCCACCCACCACCACCCCCACCCAAACTGACAATACGCACACAGACGAAAAAACCCCATTTCTGGTTTTCACGTCCTTCATATCTATAGGTAACTGAAAGCCACTGGGTAGAAAATAGAAACTGAGAAGCACGTACACTTCACCTGATTCCATGTATGTGGCCAATACTCTCGGACACTCTTTGGACACTCTCAAGTATATGCCGAACATAGAGAAAGCATAAAGAGAATAAGAGATAGATTTTTACCATTGGTATTAGTAGCATGCACGCACTAAGAAAAAAATTTGCTATTGTTTTCATCCAAACACAACCCTCTCCAATGCTGAAAACATAAAGTCATTAACTCATCAAGAATAGAAGTACGTTTTAGTACTACGGTCTACGGGTCAACTAAACGTGTCGTACCATAAAACTTTTAGAAATCCACATGTCTGCATGTCCGTGTTGTGTCACTTATCGGCTTCTATGCTTCTTAGAATGGAAATATAAAAGATTGTGAGAACTTTGAGCAGTTTTCAGCGCTGTGTTGCCACCTTGGTGATATTTATAAAAGTGTGCTTTCCTACTGACCCACCCTTCTCTGTGCAGCTTGGTTTCCAATTTGCTGGAAAGGCGGTATATTCTGCTGTATGGATTGCTGCTTTTTCTCTGTTCATGGAGCTGCTGGGTTTCTCCACCCAGAAATGGTTGACTGCTGGAGGTCTTGGTACTGTATTGCTGACCCTTGCCGGTCGTGAGGTATGTTGGAATTGCTTTTATCTTTACTCTCTGCAATGCGTGCTGTACTTTTATGTTGCTGTGCAGTCCTGAAGTTAAGCTTGTTGACCAGGGGGAAAAAAGAAAAAGAAAAGAAAAGAACTGAACATAAGCAGTTTATGAGTCAATTCACAGTCTGTTTCTTTTGGTAGATATTTACAAATTTCCTGTCAAGTGCAATGATCCATGCTACTCGGCCATTTGTGGTGAACGACTGGATTCAAACGAAGATCGAAGGGTATGAAGTTTCTGGTTTTGTTGAGGTACGTCTTGAATACATCTGAAACTTGTTGATTCTCGCATTAGGAAATATCTTTTGCCATACTACCTCAATTCCTCAATATCAGTCGCTATAAACTACCTGCAGGGAACTTTTGAGAACTTTGACTATTAATTTCTCGATGTGTACAATGATCTATCAACTACTATCATTAGATTCAATGCGAAAAGTACCTTTACAAGAGTGTAATCTTATAATTGTTTTGAAAATATATTAATAGCAAATGATTGCCGAGGTAGTAATGACTCACGAGCCTCCCAGCATATAGCATGAAAAGTCAAAAGTGACGAGGATCAAAGGGCAAAGGGAGTGTTTCAATCGGTTTTTCCCGTTGATAGTTTTAACTTTTCAATTCAACAGCATGTAGGGTGGTGGTCACCAACTATCATTAGAGGCGAAGATCGTGAAGCTGTACACATTCCTAACCACAAGTTCACTGTGAATATCGTGCGGAACCTCAGTCAGAAAACTCATTGGCGTATTAAGACACATCTTGCAATCAGTCACCTGGATGTTGGTAAAATTAACGTGAGCAACTTTGGTTAAACTTGTGTTTTACTAGTCACTCGGTATTAACAGAGAAAGAAACTAGATTTCTTAGTTTATAATTTCTTCTGTTTGCAGAATATCGTTGCAGATATGCGCAAAGTCTTGGCCAAGAACCCTCAGATAGAACAGCAAAGGCTTCACAGAAGAGTATTTTTGGAAAACGTTGATCCTGAAAACCAGGCTCTTCTGGTCAGTAGTTTACGCTGTTTAGAAGTTGTTTCCGAGTTATTAGTATTCCCTGCTTATTTGAAATTTAACTCTAAATTTGGAGTTCTTGTGGGATCAATGTGATTTGGAGTTTTCCTTTGTCACAGGCCCCTTTTTTTTGAAGTTGGTTGGTTTTATTGTGGTTTTATTTGACATCCAATACGTTGTGGAACAGATATTGATTTCCTGCTTTGTGAAGACGTCGCATTTTGAAGAATACCTGTGTGTTAAGGTAAGGGAGGCTCTTTTCTTAACCCAAAAAAAGCAGCGTGAAATGATTTGTGTAGCCTGTATTTTTCTGAGGTGCGATCGTCCTGATATATATTTAGGTTGTCAAAAATTGGGGTTTGTATGAATTGGGCAAGAATTTCTTGGTTAGGCTGAGGGTTTTTTTTTTTCCGCTGTCTAAGCTGGGGGCAAAATTGGGTTCAAATAGCATAAATAGGAAAAACATTGTGTTAGGATTTGTTGGTCAAACCGGTCAGTGTTGAAGATGAAATATCTACTGCTGTCCCGGGCATTCGCGTAAGGACAGTTTTTTGACAGCCCTAATACATATGCTTGGGCCTGCATATTCTTAACTTTTGTGAACGGCAAATCTCCTATATAACTTAGAAATCTCAGATGCGGGGTTATTCGTTCTTTGATGTTTTACTGTTGAAGAATGTAAGAATCTGTAGGCATTGCTTTTGTACTGGATCATGATACAGAGAGATAACTGATTTTCTTTTAGTTCATAGTCAAGAGATAACCAAAGATTTTGTTGAAGTATAAGGTTGGGTAAAGTTTAGTTAAGTTTGGTAAGTTAGGTTCCCAAATTTGCTAAGCTCACCAAACTCTACCCAAACTTTTTACCCAACTTAGGCTCTGTTCTTTGGAGAGGTTAATACCCCCATTTAACGAGCCCAACCCAATACAAATTTACCCATTTTACGCCCATTTTTTTCAACTTTTACCTAAACTTATCCGACTTTACCCCACCTTATCTTACCCGTCTAAGGCCATCTTTAGTGGGAGGTCCTCATCCCATGTGTCTGGCTAGGGAATCGCGGGCACGTTTTTTTTTTTTAACTTTTTGGATTAAGATATCTGACTGCTGGGGTCTATTTTAACTATAAAATGTTCGGAGAAACTCTAATTAACTGCCCCCATTAAACGTAGAGGAGTGAGAATGATGGTTTGTTGCTGATGTGTACATTTGCTGTGTGTGGTTGCAGGAAGCAGTATTGTTGGATCTTCTGAGAGTGATTAGGCACCACCGGGCTCGGCTCGCCACTCCGATCCGGACCATCCAGAAGGTCTACGGTGACATCGACCTGGACAGTCTGTCGTTTTCAGACTCAATCTTCAGCAGGCGGGGCCCAGCCTCGAGCCGCCCCCTGCTTCTCATGGAGCCCTCTCCCAAGATCAATGGCGAAGACAACAAGTCCAGTTCCAAATCTCAAGCTCCCTCAGGCAAGTCAACCGGCGAGCAGAAACCGGGCCCCACAGGACAACCCAATTCCAAGGTCGATGCTACTAAACCCGCTTCTTCTAAATCAGAAATTAGCACCGGGGATCCAACATCTTCAGACCTTAAAACTTCCGGAAATGTACCCAAGACCCCCGAAACTCACGAGGCTGATGGAAAACCATCGAGTGGCGGGCCCCCATCCTCATCCAGTTCTCAAGCCAAACGGGATGAAAAAGCATCAAGTGGTGGGCCCCCGTCATCAAGTGTTCAGCCCAAGCAGGTCGAGAAGTCATCAGGGTCAGAACCGGCTAAACCGGCACCAGCATTGGAAGAGAACATAGTGCTCGGGGTTGCATTGGAGGGCTCAAAGAGAACCTTGCCAATCGAGGAAGGGCTCGATCCTCACGATTCTCAGACTCCGCCCGAGGGCAAAGAACAAGTGGCGGCTCGTGCAAATTCTGACAGTGATGACAAGGACAAGTAGAAAGTTTTATAGTATTATACTTCCCAGTTCCCTCCCACAAGCTTCTGCATACATAGTGCAGGAGAAAGTAGCCAAATGCCTATTTTGTGATCATTTGGCTCATTTGTATATGTTTTGTTTTGTTCTGTTTTTTCTAAATTGTAATGGTATTTTCAGCTGTTATTGTGGCAGCTGTTTTGAGTGGAAAAAAAGTTCACAGTTGTAACTTAATCTCAACAATCTCTGGTTCTCTTCCATACCATTTTTTTTGGGGAAAGTGAGGGAAAGGAGACCTTCAAATCCAGTTTTTGTTTCTCATAGGGATGATTTTGGCATGAGTTAGAAGTTTAAGGATTGAAAACACACAATTGTCTGTATAATTTGCAGTTACACATGTCTCTGTTTGTATATCAGCTTCGTTTGAGTGTTGGTTTTGGGGGACATTTTCTTCTTTTCCGCTTATCTATGCTTCGGAAGGAGGATAAGCACTGGGCTGTTGAACCCGTCTTAAAAATAGCCACCAATATACTGTACAAGCTAAAAGAAGGTATACTGGATTGCACATTCTGATGTGGAAGTTCAGAGTATATTTTGTTTTAAGAAGCTTATCTAAACTCAAATTCAATTTAATTTCTGAGGTAATTATCCATGAGATAGGATCCGGACAATCAATTAGTGCATTTGACTTGACAATCTAGTCAGTCCGACTCGAAAAAAATCTGGTATGATCATCGATTTTCTGTAATGTTGACATTGACAAGAACTTTCTGGGCATGGATGGTTTCAATCTGTTGTCTGAACTTTGATTTTAGGTTTGTCCGAATTTGTCCGATCTGGAATAAACCCAAAAAGTTTGGGTATTGGACATCCACACTTTGTCCAATTTCTAATTCGTCTGAATCTGAAATAACTTCCATGTTTAGAAAGAGGCGGACACAAAGTTGATTGTTATATGGTTATTCTTGGACAACTTCAAATTTTATCATATTAAAGCAAAAACACGAATAATAGATCTCAAACCCAAGTACCCAACGTTTTTATTCATTCAAAACCATCATTTACAAGCAGAATGAGATCATAGTTTTATTACAAAGAATGATATGAAGTCAAAAATAATTATAAAAAAATGTGAAGAAAAAAATGCTGCTACTATAGACAAGAAGAAAGGGTTTTAAACATGGCACATACAATCAGGAGCAGGGTATGTATAAATAGACTGCTTTGGCTTTCTTAATCTAAGCTGACCATGTCTATGTAAATGTCCTTCTACCACTTCTTGTCTGAAGTCTACCCAACTTATGTTCTTGTTCAAGAATAGAGGCCCTAACAGCTGCATGTTCGGTCTTATCGTCTTCAAACTCTCATACGTTCTGTGTCCAACCTGTTAGCATTCAAATCAAAAATACCAAATCAGATTGATTCGTTCAAAGCTTTTTATCCTGAAAATGTCTTGCAAAGTTTTCGTGACGGTCTATTGTAATCAGTTTCTCTATGGAGCGTAATGCTTGCAGGGTTATAATACGGTTATCGTGCAGATTTACAGTAATGCTTGCAGGGTTATATAAGACTGTCTACGTGTGGATTTATGCTACGAGTTTGCTCTTTTCTGTTAGAGTATAAAACTATTATTGGGCCTACAACCATCAGCTTAAGCTTTTGGTTGAGACGGTTCTACATGGTATCAGAGCTAGACCTAAGTAAGAGGTCTCAGGTTCGAATCTCAGCACCCCCATATTCATTTGCGCAAGGTGAAAGGGGGTCTTTGCAGCATCCACGCTTCAAGCCCAAAGGGCATTCGCATGAGGGGGCGTGTTAGAATATAAAACTATCATTAGGCCTACAACCATCCGTTCAAGCCGAAAAGATGGTTCCACATTTTCAACATACTTATCACTAACGAGTGTTAGTGATTTGAAATTAATGTTGATTACTTGATTGGTACTAACGAGTGCTGGTTAATACTAACCGATGTTGAATGCTGATGATAAGTACTTAATTTAAAAACCCTAAATCCGTAGCACTTACCAGTGCATTGTGCATGTTTCCAGGGGAAGCGGAGATGAAGATGTCGCTATGCATGCTGATATAGTAATCCAAAGCAGCTAACAACGAAGCCTTCCCCTCGATCTGATCGCGTTCCTTGGACGAAGCCAGGCTCTTTTTATCTTCCATTAACGGAAACAATCTCCTCAGAGGCGATATTCTAGCTTCTCCTCCATAAACCTGAAACGTACACATACATACAAACTGTGAAATAATGGACTTGAACCCAATTCAACCCCAAAAGCTAGCTTAGGAGGTTGAGTCACCCAAACCATTATAAACACCACAATATGGGTGTCAAAGGCCGATGTGGGACAACTCAACACAAACATTCAGCATTTCAAATCCTGACAATTCCTAGATATCATTTTCGACATTTCTGAACCGATTCTAGTAAATTATTAGGTACCTTGTGGGAGGCAAGATAGAGCCGAGTGCTGTTATCGAACCCAAGAGCAGCAAGAAGCAATCCAACCTCCTCCGGAGTCAAAGGACACCGGCCTTGATTCCTCAACTCTTCATCAGTGAACTGAGAGTTCAAAACTCGACCTTGCCACATTGTCTGCCTGTACCTTGCCAAAGCCAGCTTTTCGGCTTTCCCCCCTCCGAAATCACAGGCTGAATGCGCCGCCATGTCCTGCAAACAAGAACAAACACACGTAAAATTAACCACTAGACAAAGACATAATCAGCAGAAAATAAAGGAAGATCACCGAAAATACCTTGTCAAACCTCAGGTGAACTACGACGAACTTTTTAGGCTTTTCTAAGCTCTTCCTGTCAGTAACTTGTTGAAGTAGCCCGGCCTCGTTTGGGGTAGTTCTTGATGATGGGTATCTTAGGCGATGAACGAGAGCATCTCCCAGGGTACGAATGTGTGGGACGAATGTCAGTGCCTGAAAGTTTACTTTGCAACGCAGCCGTTGGATTGCTGCAGGCATGTTGTCGAAGGCTAGGCGATGAGAGAATGGTGATATCGCGGCAATTCCATAGCTGAAAACAGATTAGCATTGGATCAGTACTTATAATCAGCATTCAGCAATAATGAGCAGCAATCAAGTTCTAGAGCTGTCAAAATTCGGGTTTGGTTTCTTCAGGTCTGGATGAATCCGACATATGATGGAAATTTGATGTTATATACCCTTTTTTTTATATGTTTTCAATCATATGGGCCAATGTCAAAATTCGGACGAAATATCTACGACCTAACTCAGATTTTTCTAGGTTGGAGCCAACTGGATATTCGGATCGGACAATTTTTTGACAAAAACATACTCCCTCCATTCCATATTAATTGTCAAAATTTTGACTTTTACGGTGTCCAATATCACTATTTGATTAATAATTTCTTCCATGATATGTTATTAACAATTGTAATATTATACTTATATGACAGTATTTTTTGTTACGAATCTCATGGTGGTAATTTTATATAGCAATTCATTGTATATATTGAGAAATTTATGGTCAAAATTTTTAGGATTTGACTGTACAATTTTCAAAGATGTCAATTAATATGGAACGGAGGGAGTAGCACTTATCAGAACTGTTAATACCAATTAGAACTATCATCACTTGGTCATGATTTCAAATTGCATTTTTTAAATCCAATTCGCACTCAATAACAATAACTTATTCATAATCATAAGTCGGAAAAGAACAAGCCCTTGATAAATCGGGTACCCACCTCTCAAGTATAGGCTTCACATTGTCGATATACCAATGAGCCGAAGCATGCACAGGAGCAGTTTTTACTCTGGTTTCGCGGATAGCACTAGAGTAAAACTCCCTCGTACTCCATGAATACTCATAAGGAAGCTCTTTCACTATTGAAACATCATCCTTCAAGACATCAATGAAGCGATCCACGTCAAAAATTTCTGCAAATGAGCTGCCAAAAATGCACAACATAACTTCAGAGATTGACAATGTGTACAAAAGAAACATACATTAGACACTCAAGGTATATATTACTTAATACTAGCTAATGCCCACATATTCGAAATTACCTCGAGTCTTGCCAAACAGGATTCTTATCAAGATGTGGGATGACCAATGTAGCATTCAAAATCTTCGCAACTGCAACTGCATCGCAAATCTGAACAAGAAAGAGATCCGGTTATGCGACGTATAAAGGAGGGAGAGATACAAGACAAAAAATGTTATATCATTCTCATTTTATCCGTCACCTCAATTTTTGAGCCAGTTAAACTTTGCAAAAGTTAGACGATTAATTAACCAGCATATAATATTATGCGAAACTTTTATCATTGGTAATGAAAAATACTATCGTAAGTGCTCGATACATACCCCCATTCGCTGTTGATTTAGACCACCGTCGAGAAATACTTGAAGGTATCCTGCTGTATTGTTCGGTTTTGCTGCAAGAATTAGGAAAAACTTATAAGATATTACGTCTCCACGTATTTAGAGTGTACTCTCTTTAGTTTATTTCTACCGAACTTGTTATGAACTGAACTTGTAACGAATTATTTTCTCCTAAGCTTATTTTCTGAACTTATTTTGAATCTTTTACGAGCATTTTGCGTAAGTTATTCTAAACTTATTAACTGAACTTATTCTAAACTTATTTCTAAAGTGAACTTATTTCGGAAAAAAAAAGGTTAAAAGAAATCTCACCAGTAGGATGAACATCATCAATGCAAGGCATCCATCCTTGGTCAGGTAAAGGGGACCAGAGCTCAGATGGCTCTCCATTTGGCTGAATAATAATAATAATAAAGCAAATTGTATAAGAGAAAAAAAATAGTGATTTTCAACAAAAGGGTAAAAAAAATTAGAAGAAAAAGATTATTATCAGAAGAACAAGTTAAATTGTCACTCACAGTTTGGCTTTTTAAAGCAGCTTTGAAGATATTTGAGTGTCTAGGTTTTGCAGACACAGTTTCCTGCAATAATAGTAAACACAACAACTATCAAATTCACGGATTAAATTATTTAAATTTTGGTAATTTTTTGTAAGTTTTGGTAAATTTTGTTAATTTTTGTCAATTTTAATATACTCACAAATTGCAATGAGTTACAATACGAAATTATCACCGTTAGAAAAATATAATACTAAAAATTACAATAATATTAATTTTATATTGTAACTCATTGTAATTTGTGAGTAATCAACGGTCAAAATTTAATCAAATGGACAATTATTTAAGGACGGAGGTAGTACCAAAATTTATAAAATTTGTTTTTTAATTCTGAGAAATTTTGGTAAAAACTTACCCTACCCATTTTACCAGACTATTTCTTTTTTCCTTTTTTTGTTAAAAAAGAATGATTGAAATCTGCAATCAATAACATGATGATTTCAGAACCTCTACTAATCTCCACTTTAATTATTCCATATTATACACAAGTTCATCACTTCAATTATTCCATAAGATACACAATTCCTTAATGAATTACTACTACATGATTCCAAGAAAATTACCTTCCATAATTTTGACACCTTAAGTCTATTCCAGAAACTACAAGATGAGTTATTCATAGAAGAAAAAAAATATTAAACACAATTTTTTTTTTTAAAAAAAAAAAACATTTTCTACCCCTGAAACAGGAAATGTTGAGAAAAATGGTCCAAGACCAAAAACTGCAATTCCACTAGTGACTTTTCCCTGTTTTGCTTATCAAACACGCCCAAACAACAACATACTAATCACACCAAAAAAGAATTGTGTTTTCACTCTTTTTCTCTCCTTTTCTTCCCTTTCTTAGACTCAATATTCATTGTTCTTATGGTCTTTTTTTCATGGTTAAGGTTTTGTAGGACAAAAGTTTGAACAAAGGCTTGTTTGTACTTTGTTTTTGTAAGACATTACCCATTTTCCAGGAAGTCACATATCCTCCTAAAATAAGGTGCACTTTGATAATATAAGTAGTCATTTTAATCCTCTTAAACCACATTCAACCACATGGCACTTAATTCCCATAAAAAACCCACAAACAGCAAAAAAAAAATTACTGAAAGAGAATAACCTGATGGTTAAAAAAAGGAAGAGCATAAGGAAGAACATACATTGAATGTAGTTGAAGAAGCATCAACATGAAGCCATGAAGGAAGACAAATAAGCACCAATAATGGCAATAACCCACCACCAAAACACTGCTGTTTCTTCATCTTCTGAGATGGGAATTTCTTCATATTATTACCCACTTGATTTCAATCTACCAAACAAAACTTCAAACTTGAGAATTGTTCTTGTGTGATTTGATCTTCAGCAATTCCCAGAAATTCTTCTGGGTTTTCTTCTTCTTCTTCTTCTTCTTTTTTCTGGGTGTTCTCTGTTTGGCTCTGTTTTAAGAGAGGGTGGGGGGAGAAAGAAAGAGGGTCAAAGATGAGGACCTGACCCAAATCACATGGAACACAGAATGAAACACTTGGAATACTTGGGCAAAGAAAAGAACAGCTGCCACTACAATTCACGCGCTTTTTTTTTATTATATTTTGGAAATGTTTATTTTCTTATTTATGCTTTTTAAAGTTTCCTTGTGATTCTGACTTGTATGAATTAGAACATCCATATATAAACAAGTCTTGCTTTAATGATCACTAGAATATATTTTACAGAGCTTAGTTTCCTATCTAAGCTTGCGTTTTTTATTTCCTTATGGTTTTTTACTTTCGTTAATATGAAAGTTCTAAATATAAATAGTCTTGCCTTATTTAAATTAAAGATGTTAGAGGACAGAGGTTGAATTTTAGAAAGCTTATTTTGTTATTTATCTTCAATTTATACTTTTCTAGGTCATTTTTTTGTTACTAATACATGTATACTCCCTCCGTTCCATATTAATTGTCATAATTTTGACTTTCACGGTCTCCAATATTACTCTTTGATTGATAATTTCTTGCATAATATGTTATTAATAATTACAATATTATACTTGTATGATAGTATTTTTGGTTACGAATTTAATGATGGTAATTTTATATAGCAATTCATTGTATATATTGAGAAATTTATGGTCAAAATTTTTGGAGTTTGACTGCACAATTTCCAAAGACGACAGTTAATATGGAACGGAGGGAGTATTATTTTAGTCTTTCTATGCGTTTTAGGGTGGATTTTTTTACCTTAAATATTTTGTGTTAAGTTATATTGATTTGTTACAGTAAAATTTTGCTATATAGAATTATTTCAAGATAGAACTGCTTATATACATAAGTGTGTCAATATTGTAAGTTATTGTTGTTATATCAAAACCTAAACAAAACGTAAAGCCTGACCTAAATTCATACCCTAACCGATACCTGAAAAAAAATTACAGTTTTTCCTTTTACAACCGGCCGTATTAATATTAATTAAAAAAATAGGATAAAAGCAGAGGAGGTGGGTAATTAAGTAAAAGTAGTGGAAAGTTAGGGACCTAAAAAGGGGGACGGGAATAAGGCGTGGCTAAAATTGGTGTAATTAAGACCCACAACTTTATAGAAGGCAGGAAAAAGACAGCATTTAAAAAAAAAGGCAGTTTTTATTGGTCATATTCATGGGATTTTATTATGGATTTTGTCACTGTCACCGACGCTTTTCCTTTGCTTTTCTACATTCACACTGCCGCTACCTCCAAATTCCTATGATTGTTTTCTAGTTGACCTGTAACGGTAATTTTTCCATCTTCAGGCTATTCCTGTGTGTCTTTTACTCCTTTTTAACGGTAACTTCGATTCCCTTTACCATTAAATCCATTACGTGATTTGGATAAGGACCGGCCATTTGGCTAAGAACCGCCACTAGTAAATTCAAGTAATTGATTTTATTAGAAATAAGTAAATGAAGGTTGGTTAGAGTTTAACATAGTTGTTTTAGAAAAATTTGTAGAAATTTTTAAATATATTGGATGAGGAGGCCCGGAGAACAACAAAAGTTGATGCAAATTTGGCGGCACTTACAATGATCAAGACTCAAGAGGCTAGAGACAACTTTTCTGGGTTGAATGACTTGAAGAAAAGGAAGCAAAATGAAAGACTATTAGACTAGCATTTTTAGCAGTAATCTTTGATGTGTGTGTTCTTTATATTTGTTTTCCATGTTGTGTTGTTGAGCTGTGATATTTTGTTGTTTTGCGATTTTGTTGTGATCTTTGTAGTCCTTACGAGCTTTGAACAATTTGAAAAAGTAAATAGATGAAGGATAAGAAGACTGGAACCAAGACCTAACTGACTCAAGTGATTCGACAGTAGTATTAGAGACTGTCAGATTTCTCTAGGGTCCTTTCTGTTTGTCTTGTCTATCTCTTACGTCACTCAGTGGTGTGACTTTGGGAGTAGGAATTTTTGTTTTTCCTAGTTGTTCTTGTTTGGCCCAGTGTAGTTTTATTATGTCCTAGCTTGTTTTGAGGTTTTATGTTGGGGGTTGTCTTATGAGATTCTTATTTGAATTTATCAAAATATTGTTTAACTTTGAATAATCGAAAAAAACTTAATAAATTTTATATAAATTTATTCAAATTTTATCAACTTTATATTTATCAAACTTAGCTTCCAAACAAAACAAAGAAAGATGTTGTATTAAGTTCTATTCATTTCCTTTTGACAAAAAATCATCATGAATCATCGCTTCTAACAAATTTAATTATATAGACTAGTTTTTTTAATGGAATATATATAGGCTAATTTTAGAAAATATATAATTTGTATGATCATTATTAAACTTTTTATGGAAAAAATATGAGATCATTGATTAATAAACTGGTAAAACTAACGCCAAATTTGAAAGTGTAGCTATCACTATTGAATATTGTTTATTGTTATTTTTCGTTAAACTTTGTTGACAATTTTTCTTGGACTCATATCGATTAATTTCAGAATAAACGGTAAATTCTTTCATACTAAACAACATGATGATCTAACTAAATCGACCCATAGTGAATTTTTTTTATGTGATTTAGCAAATATGTTTATCCTTATAGCATTGTTTTTTAATATCTATGGCAAATCTAGATTGAAGAAAGGATTCGGCACATTCAGAACACAAATATAATTTGGAAGTAATGACATGAGTAGATTCAAGACATGGCAATGGATGGCCACGGCCACTGATAACATAAAAAAAAATTAATAATTCAACATAATTTATGATAAAAATAATAAGTTTTATGTAAATTGGATAAATATAATAATATATTGATCACTCGTAATAAGAAGACTTAGGTCCGGGAAATTTGACAAATAATTAACGAAAATCCAAAACATAAAGAGGCCAACTATGTACTCTGACAATCACAGTTTAATTTCATGGGTTCTAATAATTCTTTAAGTCAAAAGACAGGCTGCTCTATGTTATGCCATTTTCGGCCGCCATCAACTTTGTTGCTATCAAAAATATTGAAAGAAATTATTTCTTAGAAAAAAAAAAAGATTGTTCTTTTCTTGCCTTGTGTTGCCACTGTTGAGTATATTATCATCATTATATTACTTCCTTTAGTAGGCCCATATCTTGCCATTACTAACCAACATATATTTCGTCACTTCCAAGTTCCAAATGCTCTGTATTTTGAGCTATATATATTTCATAAATAAAATATTATTTGATTTGTGTTTGAATCAAGCTATCAATCATATCATGTTTGTGCAGGTTCATTCTTTTTAACTCATGCCCTGTTCCTTTATATGGTTGGTTGTGCAATCTGGCCACGCCACAATCCACCACAATTTATTTCAACCCATCACAATCAACTTTTTCACATTTACCAATACAATTTATATTTATAAAAACAAAATCCACCACAACTTACCAATAACCCACCACAATCCGCTACAATTCCACCACACCAGCTATAATTCTACCACACCGCATCGCGCCATAACGTAGCTAGCCGTATAAAAGAACATGGCCTCAGTACGATTATTCCTTCCGCCCTAAAAATTTTGTCTTACTCAACTTTATAAGATATAAAATTTTGATCATTAACTTTTGGTACTTTATCTTATTAAAATTTGTGATATTATATACAGATATAAGTAATTTATATCACAAATTTTATGCAAATAGTCTTACATAGATATAAGTACATAATACATAAGATATAAGTTAGATAAATTAACAGCCAAAACTTACAAAACTTGACTTTATTAATCAAATAGGGATACATTGTTTGAAATGGAGAGAGTTGGATTTCTAACTATTCTTTAGGTTTGTAAGGAAGGAAGGGTGTGAGTAACATAAGTAAGATTAGTAAGTTAGATAAGGAAAGGTAAATAAGGTAATGTAATGTAAACATAAAAATATAAGAGATTTTAAATAATTTAAGTAAGATAAGTAAAATTGGTAACGTAAGTAAAAATTAATAATGTAAGAAAAACTTTACTCTCAAGCTAAAAGAAAATTGAAGAGCAATTTTTGTTGATCAACTCTTTTATTTATTTATTTATTTATTTACGACCCGATTCGACCCGAAATAATTAAAACAGGGTCTAGATATAAATTTTTCGTCCAAATTCTAACATTGTCCGACCCAAATTTATTCGCACCCAAATTTTTACTTGCGCCGGATCATTATGATTGACTTCATATTTTTCATTTCCTTTCACATAATTCTGGTTGTAGAGCTCGTTGCTTTTAAATTAAGCTCATAAAATAAGGGGATTAATTATTGATGGTGAATATGCTAGTATATTGTTTGAACCAAAAAAATAAATAAATAAATTGCTCTATTTGCAATCAACTCTCATCTGTAATTCAACTCCAATGCACTCAATGAAGCAACTGGGGCTTGTCAAATTTTCAACCTCTCCTCCCAAAATAGTACTCCAATAATTTCCCAGATTATAGATAGCTTATAACTTGCACTAATTAATTATTTAATTAACTTTTGAGGTCAATAACTTACTGTATTTGCTTAATTAAATAAGCATGATTATGCATGCTGGAGATGGGAGCACAATTTGAGTGAATTGAACATGCAAAAATGATTGTTTATGAGGTGGATTATTGAGCAAAGTGGTCTAATTTAATACATTACCTACAATTATGGGGTGAAGGGGGGCTATATATTATACTGTCAATAATTAATTAAGGAATATTGGGTTTCAATAAATCCGTACTTTTGATTATCACAGGATGATGATGATAATAACAACAGCAGTAATAATAATAATAATAATAATAATAATAATAATAATAATTTACATTAAAATTATACTACTATTTCACTATAATAATCTAATATAAATTATAATGATTTCATAATAAAAATAATTATCATTTAATGATCCAAAATATAAATTATAATAATCTAATATATATTATATATTAATTAATGAAAAAAGGTGGATTGTGTCCATGTGATGTGATCGTTTTCATTGTTTTATGTTGCTGTGTAAATATTGTTCTCTAGGTTACTCCTTTCGTTCATATTAATTGTTATTTAGCTAATTTGACATTTTATAATTTTTAATGTCATTTTTTCTAATAATTTTTTATATAAGGTTTCATTGAAAATTATAGTATTATATTTTTAGGATACTATTTTTGGTCACAAATTAATAGTAGTACTTTTATATAACAAATCATTGTACAATGTTAAAAAATTAATGATAAAGTTTGTAAATTTGCATGGACATAATTTTCAAGTTGATAAATAATACGAAATAGAAGGAATAATTAACTACTACCTGAGAAACTAACACAACAATATCAATACCAGAAATGTAACAATCACTGCAACTAGACAACGAAAACAATAACCTTTCAGAAGAAACACGAATAAAGGAAGAAACACGAATAAATCAATCCAACGAGACTTATTAAAATTGTATGATTTAAAAATCCTACTATATATCAAAACTCAAGCTACACTAAGCTATGATAACTTGTTTGTCTTATTAATCTATCTATCTAATTGGGAAATTGGACGGTAATATACCGACTTTTAGGGGGTTGAATAGCAATATACCGACCTTCATTTTTGGACAGTAATATCACTGACCTTTATAGTTTGGTGGCATTAATGTACCTTCAAGGATTTACACCCTAAAAATTAACAACAAAACTAACCCCTAATCCTAAAAACACCGAATACAAACACTCAACACACCTTAAAAATACTTAAAAATGGCACCAGTTTTTTTTGCATCGCCTGCCACGTCAGACTGTCAACTGGTTCGCCGCCAGAAGATCCTTGAAAGTACATTAATGTCACCAAATTATAAAGATCAGTGATATTACTATCCAAAAGTGAAGGTCGGTAGGGGTGAGCGGGACCGGGATCCCGGTAATTTTCGGAGGTCTCGGTCCCGGTCTCGATTGTGACCGGGAGAAAAACTTTGCTCCCGCTCCCACTCCCGGTTGTGACCGGGAGCAAAGATTTGCTCCCGCTCCCGGTCCCACCGGGACCGGGAAATCAACCGGGAATTTTTAGTCCCGGTTTCCTAATTTTTTTTCCACCCATTATTTGATTTATTTCCATTAAAAACAAACAAAAATTATACAAGTTTTCTCTAATTTCACAAATGTGGGTGCCGGTTTGTTTACATAGCCACTTTTTCCCGGATTAAGATTACGCAATATATAAAACGTTTTCTTTCAAAAAAAACATGGTAAGTTCGAAATAGTAATAAATAAAATAAATATAAAGAACCAACACAAATTAAATTAAATATTTATCATCCATCATGAAGGCGACTTAATTTGTTATATATATATATATATATATATATATATATATATATATATATATATATATATATGTATATATATATATAAACGGGAATCGGGATCGAGACCAGGAAATGAGGTTAAGTCTCACTCCCAGACCTGTTGTTGACCGGGACTTTATTTTTAGTCCCACTCCCGGTCCCGCTCCCAGCGGGAACGGGATTTTGGGACCGGGATTTGACCGGGAGCGGGACGGGACCGGGATTCCCGGAATTTTTGCTCATCCCTCCGTCGGTATATTGTTATTCAACACCCCCAAAGGTCGGTATATTACGTCCAATTTCCCTATCTAATTTGAATAGTTGTAATTTTTTATCAATTGTAATTGTCATATTTTATCTGTTGCTACTTTTCTTTTTTGGTTTTACTAAACTAACAATAATTATAATAATTCATTCCTGTATAACACTACATGTAATCTGATAATTATTGTTTAATCCCACTTCCATTGCACACATCTGTATGCTTGATATCATATGAACATGTACACCAGCTGTCTGGGATGTGCTTGATATTAATTACTTTAATTATCTTTGTGTATTATATATTAAATCTAATCATTCCTGAACATAGTGATAAAGTGGTAACTGTTTATGCTTATAATTAATTTTATAGTGTATGCACATGAAAACAAAATTAAAGAACAAATGTCCCAATGATTAAGCACAAAAGTCGCATCCAAGGAGATTAATATTAAAGAATTAAACCTAGAAGAAGAAAACACACATATATAGCTTAATTGATTATGTCTTATTTCTACCTAACAATGAAGTTTATGGAATATTTTTTTCACTACTTACTTTATTTTATTTTGTAAAGGTAGTAATGCTAGTGTTAGTGGGATAGATTAAAAGAGGGGAAAAGGGAAACCTCAACAACCTAAAAAAAATTAATCAAGCAAGGCTTGCTTAGCCGTCCGTTTCAAATGTATATTTACTTTTGTGAGATTCATTGTTTTTTTAGCTACTATCTCGTTTTAAAAACATGGTTAGTTTATCATTAGTTATAACATAGATTTTGGCTATGTTCGGCAACAACATTTAGATTAGCGTTTAACGTTTTGATCGATGTAAATACTATTTGGTTAATTATTAAGTGTTCGGTAAAATAGGGTTTATATTAGTGGATAACATTTAATGGAGCATTTAACGCTGCATTACCTGACGTTGGTCTTACTAACGTCAAGCAAATCAAACTAGCGTTTGGTAATTAACATTTAAAACATCCCATGCTTTTCCCTTAAATGACTGGCCATGCCATCGTTAATTAGCATTTGAATTTGATAAAGAGTACTCCTTCCTTCCCCTGTTATTATTTGCTGCCACTTAACACCTGCCGCTTACCACCCAAATTGGTGATGATTCTCTTCAATACTTGTACCAATCAAAACTCTTCAATATTTGTACCCATTAAGCTCTCACTCTTTAATTCTATTTTTTTTTACATTATATATTATAAATTATTGTCGAGAAATTTTATTAATTCATTGACCATTTGTGTATGTGCTATTAAAGTAGTAGTAATAATAATAATAATAATAATAATAATAATAATAATAATAATAATAATAATAATAATAATAATAATAATAATAGCAATAGCAATGATAGTGATGTCCTTTTTCGTCATTTCACATTTATCAACCACTTTAACCATTGATTTTACCGAACACATATTTTCTAAACAGCTACTTTAAACACTATCAGCTAATCGCTAATATATAACAACTATCCGCTAGCCAAACAGTTATCCGCTACTCAAACAGCTATCCGCTACTCAATCCGCTATTTTTGCCGAACAGGGCCTTTGAGTCTCTCCATCAACAGTAAAGATGCAATCTCGTAGAAGAAAATTTATGATAATGTTGTCACAATATCGGAGCCGGATATCAGTTAAATTTGTATTAGTAATTTGAAAGTTGAATTTTATATCTATATTTTAGATCCACAATTGTTCAATTATGATTTTGATTATAAATATAATATATATATATATATATATATATATATCTTTGCCATGTTGCAATGAAATCGTTTTATTTTGCTACATTTTTTTTATTGTGAAATAGTCGGTTATAATTAAGGTAACTTTATAGTCTTTGATATGTCTATTGAAAAACTTACCGATCCATAAGTTATCACTTTGTTCTAACTCACTTTAATATGACTTATTAATCCTATTAGATTCTTCAAAAAGATTATTCATAAAGGATTTCATTTCATCTTAGCTTTTTCATGAGACGTTCTTGCCCAAGGATTTGCATTTGTTTGGAACTTAAAAAGTATATTTCAAGATTGATTTTTATTTTGGGATATTGGATGACAATATATTGATCTTTGGGGTACTAGATGGTAATATACCAACCTTTATTGGACAACAATATCCCTGACTTTTATACTTAGGTGAGATTATTATACCAACAGTGACTAAAGGGGTGGTGACTGGTTAACTAGTCTCAATTTTGACGTGACAGGCGGAGGAAAAATAATCGGTTATTGCCCAATAGCCCCTCCATCTTTCTCACTAACCCACGTTAAAAAAAAACGGCCCTAATACAGTGACTAACGGGCTAGTGAACCGGTCTTCATACTGACCTGAAACACAACCAAGTGAACCAACCAATGTCTTGTAATGTGGGTTAGTGAGAAAAACTAAGGGGTTAATGAATTTATTGGCTTATGACAGTTTTTTTCCCCTTCGCCAACCATGTTAGCGCGCATGGAAACCGGTTCACCCCACTTAGTTACTGTTGGTATAATAATGTTACCCAGATATAAAGGTCAGGGATATTGTTGTCAAATAATAAAGGTTGGTATATTACAATCCAATACCTCAAAAATTGGTATATTATCATCCAAAAATCCCATAATTTTTTGATGATTAATTAGTATAACAAGCCGGGTCAGAGATACAAAAGCATCTTGAAACCAAGTCTAACCAACGGACAACTTGTTTGTAAACGGCCCAATTATGAATAAGGCCAATGGGTTTTTTATGATACATCTTGACATGGCCCAACCTACAATTTGGGTTGTTATGCTTTCAACAACCTTATTTATCGTTGGCAAAAGAATTGGGTTTTGATCAAGGTGGTTAAAATCGGGATCCTAACTCAGATCAATGAGGCAGTTAGGATTGGAAATTACCCATGTAGGATTGTGGATCGAAATGTAGATAATAGAATCACATCGAGGATTTTGGATCATAAAATCGTAGGATCAAGATTGAGATTTTAATCACTATGGTTCTGATTAAATTCAGGTTGGACAATGTTATATATAGGTTGGATGCAAATTATATCTGTCAGTCTTTTTGGGACAAACCTTGTTGGATCATTTCTACTCCCCCCTCTCTTTTTTATTTGTCATTTACAGTTGTCAATGTCAATCTTTGATCAATAATTTCTAATATAAATTTTTTATAAAAAAATATAATATTATACCTTTTTAATTGTATTTTTTTTATTACGAATCCAATGACATCAATTTTATATGATGAATCATTATACAAATTAAAATATTAACGCTCAACATTTTTAGCACAATTTCCTAGGTGACAAATAAATAAAAATGGAGGGAGTATAAATTTAAGTATGAGTCATAATCAGATTTGGACAATAGAAAAAATATAATTATTATGTCCAAACTTTCGACCAATGTCAAAATTCCACTCAGGAAAACTAAACAGTGGGGAGGTGCAAGGAATCAAACCCTATGCCTCTCGCATGCAAAACGATCGCTCTACCATATAAGCTACATCTCCATAATAATAATAATAATAATAATAATAATAATAATAATGATATTGCCACGTGAAAATCACAATAATGAACTTTAAAAATGTCAGGATCCCTAAATCACATTTAAACGAATTCTTTTCTCAGAGTTTGTTGTAGTTATTGTTGTAAGGCGTTGCTCGAGTTCGTCAATATAACGATCTTGCAAACCTTCATTCCGGACAATTGCACTCATTTTCTTCGCCTCTTTTCGGTAAACATTGGCCGATGTTTCATCCTGAAGCACCATTTTCAATGCTTCCTGCACCGAATTCCTAGAGAATGATCCTTGATCGTTCCCAACAATTTCGAACCCGACCTTTTTGGTCACCATAAACTTGGCATTGAACCCCTGGTCAAACACAAACGGCAACATAATCAATGGTCATCCAAACCCAAGCCCATCGATGATCGAACCCCAACCGCAATGGGTCAAGAACGCACCCACGGACTCGTGGGCTAGTATCTTGGGCTGGGGGGGCCCACTCCCTCAGGACCAGCCCACGATCCTCAGTTCGGGCCTTGAACCCACCTGGGAGCTCGACCGAGCCACCCGCAGGCTTTCTCCAGGCCCAAACGAAGGGCACTTCGGACATTTCCAGCCCGAGTGCTAGCTCGGTGATCTGGTCCTGACTCGGGCCCACCTCAATCCCCAAGGCCACATACAGAACTGACCCGGGTTTGTTTTCGTAACGATCCAACCAGTACTTGATCAGCTGCCACGTGTCATCCTCCGGTTCATCCATGGGGACCACAGGCAGCAGGCCTGCGGGGACCACAGGTTTGGGGAGAAACCCTTGGATTTTTTGCAGGGATTCAGGTTCGAGTTCGGAGGAGCTACGTATGGCAACTAAATCACAGCCGTAGATAGCAAGGCTATTTCGGATGATATCTGAAACAACGTCGTTTCCATGATGGGAATTCTTCGGTGGTGGCGGCATTGGGGGCGGACCGTAGCAGGAGAAGGTCCAGGCATTGATGGTTGAAAAAAAGACCTTCCGAATTCCGAGTTTATCGGCAATCGGAGGCACCCAAAAAGCGCAATAGTCATATACAGAGGTGGGCTAATGGGAGGGTGCCCAATGGGCTGTAATGACTGGGTAACCATAACGGGCTGAGACCATTACGTTAATTAAGTTTGATGGGTTTATTCAGGGCTTACTCGTTTAGAACTTATCCTGGGCCGGTTGCGGGTCTGTCGAGGGTTATGAGAAATCACAAACGGGCTCCTAACGGGCTAATTCAGTTTTCAATTCACGTAGATTCGCAGACAGATCTCCCTTCTCCCTCCTGAGGTCTATCGAGGGTTTCGAACGACTACTAGGGTTTCCGGCTGTTGGGGTTTTCGACGGTCGACTTCTTCCCGACGTCGACTCCCGACTCTGCTTGAGTCTGTTTCCGGCTGCTAGGGTTTCGAATTTCGAACGTTCAAACGACGAATCTCCCTCCCGAACCTCGACGGTCGGCTTCCCGACGTCAACTCCCGAGCAAACATGTAGGGTTTCGAATTTCCGGTTAGAAGGCTGTTAGGCTGCTAGGTTCTATTTGATTTGAAGCATCTAGGGTTTGTTTCTTCCTTCTCAGTTCGTTTGGTTTAGATCTTTTTGTGTTTTCGTTTGGTTTTTTATGAAGATTTATTGAATGTTTGTTTCTTCCTTCTCAGTTCTCAGTTCTCACCTAACACACCCGAGCAAGTCCATTGATTCCATTCTCAATTCTGGGTTTTGCTCTGCCCAACATTTCAGGTAAGATATGATTCCATTACCCTTCAGCCTTCTATCTTCATCTTTTTCGCTCCCCCAGATCAGTAGTAGTTTCAATTTTTAGGGGGTTTATGCAATTTCTGAGGTGGGTTTTAAGTTGAATTTGTTATAACATTTTTGGGTTTTAAGTTTAATTGTTAAGAATACACGTGAAATCTTCGGTAGACTTGTTGCGGTTTTGCTGTATTGCTGCAGCATGCATCTATTGGTTTAATTTTGTGTTGATCTGGACTCTGGATTGATTTGAAAATTAGGTGCTTCGAGTCTTGTTTAAATCTTGCATTGCTTGCTATATGAAACATGTTGCTTGTTAGCGAAAATCTGGTTGAAGTAATTTGTTTGTTGATCAAATCTATATGAACCATCTGCATCTTTAAATTTGGGTGTCTATGTTCGGTACTTGTTTGTAAAGTTGTTGTTCTGTTGTACTTTTAGGAATGGATAATGAAGCAGGAGCCTCTTCAACACAAGCTGAAGATGGATATAGTGAGTATACCACGCAACAACGTAAGAGGAAGAAGAGGTCTGTCGTGTGGAAGGAGCTTACTGAAGGGAGAAATGCACAAGGTGAGAATATTGCTATCTGTAAGCATTGTAAATTGGTATTGAATGCCGGCCCTAGGAGTGGCACTTCTCACTTGAAGCGTCATTTAGAAAATTGTCCAAGTAGACCCGTCGGTATACCAATTGGGGAATTGGGTGGTGATGATGAAGAAGGTGGGGACTTTGTTTTTGATATGCATGCCCTTCGAAAGGAAATAGTACTCTACATTGTAGAAGGAGCTCATTCATTTGCCACTGTTGAAGAGAGGACTTTTAGAAGGATGATGTCTAAAGCTAATCCCCTATTTGTGTCATTTAGTAGATCAACTGTTAAAAGAGAATTGTTGACTATGTATGTGGAGGATAGAGATAAAGTGAAAGATATGGTGTTGAAAGCTTCAGGTAGAATTTGTTTGACAACAGATAATTGGAAGTCAAACCACACTGATCAACATTATGTTTGCATCACAGCGCACTTTGTTGATAATACTTGGAAATTACAAAAAAGAATCCTTAGGTTTAGGGCTTTGGCACCTCCGTATGATGGTTAAAGCATTGCGAATGAAGTGTTTATGTTTCTTACTCAGTGGAACATAGAGCGTAAGATTCTATCCATTACAGTTGATAATGCATTAGATACAATGATGTGATGATGTCTCACTTGCGGAGACGCCTCTTACCATTGAATGGGTTAGTGAGTAGTGGTGCGTTCTTTCATGTTAGATGTTGTGCACATATTTTGAATCTTATCGTACAAGATGGGTTAAAGTTAATTGATGATGTTTTAGATAAAATTCGAAGTTTGGTGAAATCAATAGCTAGGTCCGCTCATCGGAGCAAGGAGTTTTATGAATGTGCTGAAAGAGTTTTTCATCTTGAGGTCAAAAGAAAGTTGAGTTTGGACATGCAAGTTCGTTGGAACTCTACGTATAAGATGCTTGACAACATCCTATATTACAAGAATGTGTTTGTTCATTTGGTGTCTACCAATTCACCATTGAAACAATATGTGCCTTTAGAGGATGAATGGGAGAAAGTCGGGGCATTACATAGGTTTTTGAAGCTATTTTATGATGTAACTTGCATGTTTAGTGCTGTTAAAACCCCTACCTCTAATGTGTATTTCAAGGGTGCATGGATGGTGCATTGTCGTTTGCTAGAGACTTCTAGGGGTCATTATCCATTCTTAGCTGAGATGGCGAGTAGTATGCTTGGGAAATTTGATAAGTATTGGTCTGAGTATAATGTGTATTTATCATGTGCTGCCATTCTCGATCCTAGATGCAAAGTCAAGTTTGTTGAGTATTGTTTGATGTCGTTTGATCTGATCTCGCCACTTAACGGTAGACAATGTGTTGAATACATTGTGTTCTTTGTATGATGAATATAAGCTACATTTATCATCTTCCCGATTACGCATTCCTCTCATGCGAGATTAGAATGAATATTTTGATGACTATAATAGCTTTCTTGGTAGAAGATCTAGACCACAAACAGGAGATCACAACTTGATTTGTATTTGGAGGAGGAACTTGACTTGGATATGGAATTGGATATTTTTGAGTTTTGGCGTAACAGCGCCTTAAGATACTCGGTTCTTTCTCTTATGGCTCGAGATTTGCTCACTATTCCAGTTAGTACAGTTGCCTCCGAGTCTGCATTTAGTCTAGGAGGAAAAACAATCTCATCGACACGTAGTTCACTAAAGCCTAAAACAGTTCAAGCTCTAGTGTGTCTTCAAGACTGGCGTCGCGCTAAATATGATGACACTTTAGCGGTTGACTTTGATTCTGAATCTGATGAGGAGGTCAATGAAGATGAAGAAGATGACGCGAACATTTTCTTTTAGGTAATATAAAGTGCTTATAATTCTAAACAATTTGCAACTTTAGTTAATATTTCTTATTTACTAATAAGTTTTTTTTTATTGGGTTATTTACTAACAATTTGTAGAGATTCGAGAATGAATATTGATGGATTTTGCAAGAAGAATTAAGTTGGAAAGGTTGAGTTGTTTAGGTAATATAAAGTACCTATAATTACAAATAATTTGCCACTTTAGTTAGTATTTTTTTAAATTTACTAATAATTTTCTTTATTTGGGTTGTTTACTAATAATTTGCAGAGATTCGAGACAGAGATCGGTGGATTTTGCAAGAACAATTAAGTTGGAAGAATTTGGTTGTTTATAAATTTATGTAATCTTTGGTGATTCGTAGACTCGTAGTTGAAGTTTAATTTGAATTTGCTCCGAGTGGATTCCAGCACAGGGATCTTGATGATGATGTATTTGGAGTTCAAATTCTCACAAGTTTTCAAGTTCTGTGATTGTAATTATGTGATTCTAGCTAGCACATGATCTTGATGATGATGTAACTTGTAATGTTTTAAGATGTAGAAATAGAATGCCAGACAGTGAGTTGTATCATGGAAAAGGTCACTACCTCAGGCCCTGAAGGTCACCTAAACCTGGCCCGGCCCGGCCCATTCAAGGCCCACTTAAACCCAGTCCATTTGAGCCCAAGGGGCGTCTCCAAAAAGGCTGACAAAGGGCGTTCTAAGGAATCAAAGACCCTTTGTAGAAACACCGCCTTGTCAGAGGATATGTCATTTGTGGACTCTGAGTTCGGGGGTAAAGATACAGATACAACATACTCGGATTCATCATTAGAGAGAAACTGTAGGGAGACTAACGTAATGTGACAGGCTAAATTTGGAGGGATTTTCGGAAGACGTTTGAGGTTTCGAGGGGTAGAATGTGACCAAATGCTAACCATGGGAAGAACACTATGTGTTGCTTCTTGTCTCTCTCCATGGCTTCCTAGATTGAGAAATTAATGGATAGGGAAATAAGAGAAAGAGCACCAATTATAGGGATACCTCGTACTAATTGTGGGGTGCACTTGTATTGTATCATAAGCGGTTTAATTTGAAGGATCTTGTGGGCTAGAGTCAAAGAAAATTTAATATGTTGGAGCTGTCGTGTGTCTATTTTCCTCACAAATTATACATACCCTTATGCCAAATTTTACAGTACAATATAGTGCATCTATTTAGATTCGTCATATGTATTGAAATATGTCAAATCTTTTATATAAAAATTGATGACTTAAGAAATACGGAGTATTAATAAATTTTATAATAATATTGATAAACTTATGATGAATTTTATAATATGTATCGTTGAATTTTCTTTAAAAAAATTTAACACCATGATAAACTTAAGTATGTATTTCAAGGTGTACAACGTAAGAATTGCATCTTACTTTAAGAAATATTGATGAATTCAATTGAAGAGTTCACTCAAAGTACTTCCATACATTAGGTGTTACTTGGTGAAGATTAACTATTATTACCTCCATTCCATATTATTTGTCATATTAGAAATCGTGTCAGTCTAACTTCAAAAATTTTTGATAATTAGTTTTTGCACATATATTATAATTGTAATTATAAAATTATTATCATTAGATTCTCGACGAAAAAGAGTATCATAATATTCAATTGTTAACGAAAAAGAGTATTGTACGATAAATTATTAGTTAAAGAATGACATTGAAATTTGTAAAAGTAAGATAAATAACAAATAATTTCAAACGGAGAAATTACTTCAGTTGATAAATCACAGTAGATTGTATCGTGTTTCCTACTTAAAATTAAACACATTGGCCATAATTGTCTGTATTTAATTTGCAGTTGGATTCTATTCCCTCCATTTCTTCTTAACTGGGTGTTTGGAAGGGTCCAAAAAATGTATAATGTAGTTAATGAAAATTTTATTTAATAAGTTTTCAACATTTTACTTAATAAATATCATAGATAAAATAAAAAATAATATATTATCAAAATTATAAAATAATAGATAATATGAAATGAAAAATGAATTTACTATTCTGTGCTAGATGAATTTCAACTATGTTTATATTGGGGGTGAGCAAAAAAAATCGGGTACCTAGATCAAGATCCAAAACTGGTTGGATCCAGTAGATCTAGATCCGCAGTTATCTAGATACGAGACTGGATCCTAAAATTAGGATCCACTTGTAAATGGATCCGAGATTAAATCCTGGCATTCCAGAACTGGACCCAGGTCCATAAATTATTTAATACAAAATCTATTTTAGATCCTAATATTAAGTGAAGCCTACTATTCAATTAACTAGAATCCACTCTTGGATTCATGTTCCAACTTCCATGCACATGTGGTGAGAAACCTTAGTTTAACTTATAAATTAAGCTACCCCTCGCCTGCTATTCTTCAATCCTCATTCCTCACTGTCACCAACCTTCTTCTCCTTTAAATATCTCAATCCTCACGTTATCATCTTCTACCTCTCAAATGTCAATTCTCTGTCCCCCTCAAATCTCAATCATCCACACATACATAAACCGAGTATAAAAATTTCATTGAAAGTAGTGGTTGAGTGGATAATTGTCATTGAAATCTCCATATTAAAATTTTGGACAATGATAGTGTATTTTCAAACTGGATACTTGAATCCAGATTCATTCCCAGTGGATCCAGGACTGAATTCTGATTTAGGGATCTAGCTTGAAATTAATCCAGGACTGGATCCTAAAATTAACATTCAACACTATACAAATCCGGGACTGAATCCTTAAATTTTAGGTAGATGCCCGCTATTGCTCACCCCTAATTTGTACTATATAGGACATGCTTTTAAACTTGGCCTTTAATATCCCATCCATTTCCAATTAAATCAAACTGGTTGACCATCATTGTCTGTATTTAATTTGTAGTTGGATTCTAGATGCATTTCAACTGTCAATGTACTGCTATACTTCTCCTCCCGCATGTAAGAAGCTAAGCAGAACTGGGGAATGGGCCATGGTTCTATGCAACCACTTTGGGCCTTAAAGCCCACTTCTCTATACACAAGGCCAACGTAGAGCATGGAAAGAATTGATAATAATATAATGGATAATCGACGTTAAGGGATCTATTAAACAAATAGACCGTAAAATATCCAGTAAGATTAAGAGATTTCAATTTGTAAAAAATGAGTGAATTTCAAATGATGTGACAGGACAATTATACATTAATGAAATCAAAAGAAATTTAATGTATAATTATCTTGTCACGTCAATCTACTGAATCCAATCATTTTTTACAAATTGAAACTTCTCAATTTTACTGGTATTTTATGGTTTATTTGTTTAATGAGTCATTCCTTTATATCAATTATCCATGTACAATACAGGACATTTTAATTGTCAACACATGTAGTATAATTCGAGCCTTAAAGCCCACTTGGCCACTTCCATGTACTCCAGCCCAACTCAGCGCATATGGTAAATGGATTGGACCTAGCTACTGACCTTTAGGTGTATATAATTATACAAGTTATGTTTGTTAAACGACCGATCAAACAGATTACTGTAAAAGTTGGTTTATTTGGTGATAAATAAGCTATTCATGTGTTGGGTTAATATCTTATTTATTAGTTGTTTTACCCCAATTTTCAATAGGCCAGTTAGAATAGCCTGTTGAAAATGACTTATTGTAGAAAAGAATTTGAGTCCGAAAGCTATTTAAAATTACACAAATTTCATCTCAAAGATATTATGCATAAACGATATAAATAGAATTTCAACAAATATTTTTTTAGAAACAACTAGCTTTACCTAACAGACATTTTTCAAACCATCAATCCAAACCGCCAATACAAACGACCAATGCAAACAGCTAACAACCAACAACCAACAATTATTTACCAAATTGAACCACAACACTTACTTGTTCTTTTATGTGGCTGGCAACCTACGGTGTCACAGCTCACCACATTTTGCCACAACCCACCACAACATATCATTCCACCACAATTCACCACAACCCACGACAAATTACTTTTTCAAATTTATTATATATCTTTAGTAGTATAAATTTTCAATCAATACTTTTTCAATTCACTTTTTCCAATACAATACTTTTTCAACCATTTTTTTAATCATCCAAAAACAATACTCACTTTTTCCAATTACTTTTCACAATTACCAATACAATATTTATATATATACAAAAAAACTCACCACAACTTACCAATAACACACCACAATTCCACCATACTCGCCACAATTTCACCACACCATACCGCGCCATATCGCAGCATACCGCATAAAATAACAGAGCCTAAACAATGAGAGAACTTGCTATAATTCATTGAATAAAATATTAAAATTTAATTTTAAGTTAATATATTTAAATAAGGGAGGGAGTATAAGTATACACTAATTTCATTGCTCAGTACCTTTACCCATAACATCATAATTTGCAAAAGCTTTTATACTTTTTAACAGATAAACAATGCTAAAGAAATACTAGTACAGTACTATATAGTTTAACAGTGTATTCTACACATAAAATAAAAACCCTTAATAAAATCAGCAGAAACTAAAGATTGTACTATCTCAGCATCACAAATTTCATTGTTTATTTCAATGTAGTGATAAATTAAATAAATAAATAAATAAATAAATAAATAAATAAAGCAAGTTAAGATTCTTAACCTCAAACATAAGCAACACAAGTACAATACTCACCGAGACACAAGGAGATTTGTCAGCCGGAAGCTCTAGTGATAAACGCAGCAGAGTAATCCAATCCTTTGTTTGTCATTCATTTGAGTTTTTACCATTCTCAAAACTACTCTTAGATGGATAGTTTTTCATAGAATTAATATTTATTAATAATTACAATATTATCCTTTTTAGAATTTACCACAATCTACCACAACCCACCACAATCCATCAAATCTACCACAATCCACCAAATCTACCACAATTTGCCAAAACTAGTCTAGTGATAAAAGCTCTAGTGATAAACGCAGCAAAGTAATCCAAGCCTTGTTATTTTATGCGATTTGTTGATCTTGATCTTGCATTTCTTGTGATTCTACCACAACCCACCACAATCTACTTTTTTCAATTACAATTTCACATTTATCAATACATTAATTAATTATTAAAATCAAAACTCACAACAACTTTCCGCAACCCACCACAATTTCACTACATCCACCACAATTCCACCATATCGCACCGTACTATACCGCAACTAACTGTATAAAAAAACGGGCCTATTCAATCTAAAACAAATGCATCAAAGTGGAATATTTATAATTCTTTGAACGAATATATTTTGGAGGCTAGGTACACACTGCAACGGTATTCCATCTCGAATTCACTTGTGAGATGACATGCACCACCGAAGGGAGTTGTTAAACTAAATTTCAACGATTCCCTCAACAATTACCCATCAACTAGACGATTTTTTTTATGGTGCGTTTGGTTTTTTCCTAGGAAAATATTTCCAAAGAAACTTTTTTCTGGGAAAGTTTTTTCTGGAAAAGTTTTTTTGAAAAAATATTTCATAGTGTTTGGTTAACATGGTAAAGTTTATAGGAAAATTTATTTGAAATGTCTAAACTATCCTTATATATTAATTTATAAAATATATTTTTAGGGGCATTTTGGAAAGTTGAGTTACAAAAAGTTAAGAAATTTTCCCACACACCCCCTTGGGAAAATTTTCACTATAATTCATAGGGAAATTGTGGGTCCTGGTTAAAAACTTCTCCAACCTATTTTTACTCCCAAACATGAAAAAGTTAGTAAACTTTGGCCAAAAATGACTAATTTTCATAGGAAACTCATGGAACCAAATACACCATTAAGGGATTGGTTTGTGGGCCTACTCAAACCAGGGTACAACGCTATTGCCGCGATGTCCCTATAGCCCTATCACTGTGGCAGGAGCTAAAGCTCTTCGAGACGAGCTTAAGGAGACAATTAGAGAGTGGTACACCAATATATATGTTGAACGCAACAACTTAATTGTGATTTAGGAGATCTTTAGGAATTTTGCATCACCTTTTTTCATGAAACTAATGGAGTTGTTGATTGACCTTCTAAATTAGGTCATAATAAATATGAGGATACGGTATGTTGTTTGGATTGATGACTATTTCCAATTCAATCCAAATCTTACACAATTTCAAAAAAAAAATCATCTAGAAACACAATTCTCCAAAAAAACACCATAACTTATCAAATCCAATCCAATCCAATCCAATTCAATCCATTCAAACATCATTTTATCTAATCCAAAAAAAGGGACAAACTTTATTTTTATCTATCATTTAGGCCTTGTTTTTTCTGTGGTATTTTTGCGTTATGGTGTGGTCTGGTGTGGTGGAATTGTGGTGGGTGTAGTGGAATTGTGGTAGGTTATTGGTATGTAGGGTAAGTGAAGAGAGAATGTAAAAAGTAGAGGAGAAAAGTGAGGAGAGAGAAAAGTAATAATTTGTGGTAAAGTGTGGTGAATTGTGTTAAACTGCGGTATGCTGTGGTACCGCAGTTTGTCAACCGCAGAAAAAAACAGGGTTTTACATGTATATTAACAAAATATGCTATAAATCATATGGATAATTAAAAAATCACTCCCTCTATTTTTTTTTCTTTTATTTACATTTTTTGAGGTATATATTTAATCGATAATTTAACACAATTTTTATAAAAATTTAGAATATTATTTTTTAAAATAATATTTTTATTAAAAATTTTATTTTTGTATAATGAATCTTTATACATAATTAAATGATAACAATCAATTTTTTTTCACATAAAAATATAGGTGACTAATAAAATAAACAGAAAAAATATTTGAGAAATACTACCTCCGTCCCAACATAAGTATCAATTTGATTAAATTTTGGTTGTTGATTGTTCACAAATTATAATGAGTTACAATATTAAATTACCAATATTATAAAAGATATTGTACTAAAATTATAATAATATTAATTTTATATTGTAACTCATTAAAATTTTGATTTAGAGACCGTGGGAGTAATTAGGACGGAGGTAGTAGATCATTTCAAATGGCCAAGAACGGCGTAATCTAAATTTAGGCCCGTTCTTTTATGCAGTAGGTTGCGGTGCTGTACCGCACTCTTTAATTTTTCACCACATTTCACCACACAACACTACAATAATTACTAATATATCTTTTCATTTTTTTCTATCCTCACTTTTCTTCTCTATTTTTCACCTTATCTCTTCACCTACCACAACTTCACTTTCATTTCGCATTTTTCAAATTCCACCGCACTGCATTCATTTTAACGCTCAGAATGTACCACCAGTTTGTGGGCCCCACTAAGAAACATTTACATCGGGCAGTAAATACGTCACGTGCACAGTGCCCTTGGTTTGCCTTATCGACACTCACATTCTCTCTCCCTCACACACAAATACAATCTCTCTCTATTTTATCTCTCTAGAATTTGAGAGCGAGGCGTGAACTCATACGCAGCGCACATTGCTTTTGTGTGATACAATTATCCACGACGTACGACGTCGTTCCTAGGCCCCACCAGTGACCAATCAGGCTATCCCTACACCTTCCCTCCCTCGTCCAACTTTAAATGCTTGCATGGCAAATTAGAGGGAAACAAAACAAATACAGCTATATATGTTTAACACTCAAATTTAGTGATTTTCTTATTTATGTATGTACTTATTTTTGTAGTACATATATAAAAACACCTTTTGTTTCATTTGTTATATACAATCATATCATTTGGGTCTCTGTCTAGTCAATTTCTTAATTTTCTAATTCATTTATTGTTCACTAATTCTTCTATATTATAGCCTTGTAGGTGTTTCGTTCTTATACAATACTGTTAGGAAATTGTCATAAAACCACTCAGTTTCTTGATCCCACAATTATTTGTTTCCTAATTGTATTAGGACATTAATTAGGTTTCCTTATTATGTTAGGTTTTCTAATTGTATTAGATTCTAAATCTAATTGGAGTGGGAGTCAAGGTAGGTTTATAGGGAGTTTTCCCTATAAATAGTGAGTCTTGTCTACCTTGTTTTGTGTGGCCAATTTCGGGTGCACCTCTTGTGGGATGAGGTGTATTCAGATATTCTGAGATTTCGTATTCCCATTGGTGAGAGAAGTTGTGAGAGTTTATGTGAGTTGTTATACTCTCTTTCTGTTGATCACGGGTTGAGATCGTTCGTTGTAATCTCTACCAATAGTGGATTTGTTTGAGGTTGTGCCGCCCGTGGTTTTTTTCCCGATTTGAGTTTCCACGTAAAAATCTTTGTGTCCCCTTTATCTTGCACTTATTTATTTTTCTCGATATCCAGTAGTCATCTTATTTTTCAGCTTCCACTGATTAATTTGCTCTTATAATTAACCCTAACAAGTACTATAAAACTGTCTTTATAATTTAACTTCTCAAAATACCTTTAAAAGTTATTTTATAAATTAATCAATAATAGTAGTTTTGACATTTTTCATATTTTTAAATATAGATTAAACACTATTTTCTATAACAAAAAAAATTATAAGGAAATTTTTTTTCTATAAACCATTTTCTTGAGAAATAACCAAACACACCACAATGCTATATTTTTGCCTAATCTTATATAAACCTACCTAAACTTTTCTAATTCTAAAAAAAATCAATAATCTACTTTTGTAGTTTTACTTAGGCCCTATTATTTGATTTGATAAAATGAAGTTTGGATGGATTGAATTGGATTAGATAAGTTTTTTTTTAGAAAATTGTATTTTAGAGAGGATTTTTTTTGGGAAATTGTGTAAGATTTGAATTGAATTGGATTGAACTGGAAAGAGTTACCAATTCAAATACTATGGTCTTAGACTCAAATACCTAGATCCACGTAACTTATTTTATTCATTTTCAACATACTCAACTTATTTTATACATTTTCAACATACTCAACCAAAAAATTGAGTATTACCTATAACCAAATGACATTTTATTAGTTTAAATTTAATTTTTACTTGTTCCATGATATCAATTTTGATAATTTCAAAGCTCAAATGTTAAGAGATTAAAAGAAAACTAAATAAATATAACAATCTTAACATACAACATCTATAAGTTTTAGTTTTAGACCTATTCCGTTATATCAAACAATCTTAACATACAACATCTATAAAAAAAAGCGTCTAAAAAATATAATGACACTTAATTTTGTGTCGATTATATTAAGAAAGCGTTAGTGAATTTTGAAAAAAAAAACTAGAGGCTAACTTCATCCCAAGATATTTGTTACAATGGCTAATTTTGTTGTTCCATTTTATTTGTCACTTTTATATTTTTGACAAAAACTAATTTTATCGTTCCATTTTGTTCATCACTTTTACAATTTCAACAATGACATTCCTGTTTTATCTATAATAATATATTTATTTAATTTTCATCAATTTTCAATTTTCTTTTTAAAGAAAAAATTTAGACAACATGTAAAATTTTCATCGGATTAGAGCATATGCATCGACGAGTTTGACAGTGACATGCCCGATGTGGCATGGACGAGAATGAGAATGACAGTACAGCGGAGAGGATGAGTGTCGACAGTGAGAATAACTTAGACTCATGCTCGATGCACGAGGACGAAGACGAGATTCTGTGTAGTTTTTTTTCCTTTTGGTTGTAATTTAAATTATTAAATGTGTGACCTACACATTTTTTTTAATTATTTTAATCAAGCTCACGCTCATCATTGAAAAATAAGTTAATATATAGAATGTAACTCTGAGTGTCCATATGGATCATACTACTTCCACTTTATCCCGTAAATATAACTGAGAAGTTATCTTAGCAATGTTCATTGATCTTGCTGTTGTTGAGGTACTTATAATTTATGGCGATGGATAATGAAAGTATGAAACGTATTAAAGAAAAGATAATTTTTCAAAAATAAAAGAAAAAGAAACTGATGAGGAGAGAAACTGAGGCCCCAAAATCAAATTTGCTCGATTAGAAAGGAAACTCTCACCTCCTCCTTCTCCAGCAGTCTGTCCAGCTCACACACAAAAAAGGAGAGAGAGAGAGAGAGAGAGAGAGAGAGAGAGAGAGAGAGAGGGGGGGGGGGGAGAGAGTGTTTTCTCTCTCTAGCTTTCGCTTATCGGCGGGGGAAACGTTGCTCCGATACACGGAAGGAATCCCTAGGGTTTGAGCTTGGTCGCCGGCGACAATGGCGGAGCAGAAGAACCGGCCATGGAGCTGGGACGTCAAAGGCTTCCAGCCCAAGAGGACGACGTCGTCGTCGATTGACTTCGCCGATCAACAGAGCCGCCCGTCGCCGCTTGCCAGAAGGTACTCGATCTCGTCGGCGTCGATTGGGACGTCGTCGGAGCTCTCTAAGCATGCTGTCGCTTCCAAGCTTCAGAAGCTCAAGGATAAACTAAAGGTATGCGTTCGTTCGTTCATTCTTCTCTTATCTTCATCTTAAATGTTGTTGTGTTGTGTTTTGTGTTTCTGATGTGTGTAGGGAATTTGTGAAAAGATCGTAGGGGGTTTGGTTGGATTTTTGTGTTTTACTGAGTTGCTTGGCGCCAGTATTGAACTATATCTTAGCGAATTGAGTTTTCGAAATTTGAACTTAGGCATTTACTGTATGTTTCATTTCCATGTGTCTCAGTACAATGTAATGTAAGCTTCTTTGGCCATGTTTGATGCGTTATAGTGCTGCTTATGAACAATTTGAAGCGAGTTATTTCGCATGAGTGAAGTTGGAGATTTTTGAGGTCCCCTTTCTTGATTGACTCCAGTGTGTAACAGTGAATAAGCAGATTGAGTTTTTGAATTTTGAATTTCAAATTTTAAATGTGGCAGTGCCATTGGCTTTGTTTGAGCTATTCAGTCTTGCTTTGAACTGATCTTCTTTTATCAGTTCAACGTATGCTTCTGGGGTGTGTGGACTGTGGAACAGCAGCATTATGTATAACTTGGTCCTTGGGATGGAACATGTTGTTCATGGATTCTGAAAGTCTCAAGATGTAGAATGTTGTGAGGCACTACATTTTGAGATTTTTTGGCAAATGGTTGGTTTTGCTTCTGAGTTCTGTGTAACTGTATAAAACATATAACAGATAGGCTGTTTGTGATTTAATGGCTATGTGGGAATAGAATATAATGGGAACATTTATTTAAGGGTCTGTTTGAATTTGTGACTCCATTCAAATATGAAGAAGACAAATGCAGAAGTTTTAACTGTTTTAGAAGTTGAAATCTTGTACTTCAGTAGCCATTTGGTGGTTTAGGAGTGTATATATAATTCAGTTTTATATACTACCGCCGTTCCATATTAACTTGAATGTCACTCTTTGATTGATAATTTCTTACATAATATGGTATTAACAATTCTAGTATTATACTTGTATGATAGTATTTTTCGTTATGAATTTAATGGTCGTAATTTTATATAGCAACTCATTGTATATGTTGAGAAATTTATGGTCAAAAGTTTTGAAATTTGACTGCACAATTTCCAAAGACGACAATTAATATGGAACGGATGGAGTAGTTTTGAAACTGGAACACGCTTTTGGTGGATAATTGAGCTTTATTTCAAAAATTTCAAAACTGGGCAGGGGGGGGGGGGAATGCAACATAATTTAAAGAGAGTGTTGAATTCTTGATACCATATTAGAAAA
Organism: Portulaca oleracea; assembly: GCA_029582165.1. Taxonomy (NCBI): domain Eukaryota; kingdom Viridiplantae; phylum Streptophyta; class Magnoliopsida; order Caryophyllales; family Portulacaceae; genus Portulaca; species Portulaca oleracea. The sequence continues at coordinate 27,433,395 of CM055892.1, forward strand.
AGAAAGCAATTATGGTGATTTATCTTACTTCCATTTTTAAATAATTTTACCATTTCATCCTTGTGCACCCAATGTCTTGTAAGACTGAACTTAACATAACCATAACGGTACCCTTCATCCTGACATTGTGGCGACTCTTTTGGTTGTCAATTGCTCAAGTTTCAAGAGGTTGCTGTGAATATCAGGTTTATTACTTGCCTAATTAAGTTTACGTTTCTTTTTACGTTTCTGATGGTTGACTGTGGAACATTTGATGAGGTGGAAATCGGCAAAGTCTATTCCCAGGTATCAATGTGTTTTCCTGTATTGATGTTACCACTATGATAATAGTGTTGCAGTGCGGTCTTAATAAAGAAGAAAAAGTGTTGCAGTACTGTATTGCAGTGCAGTAATCTCCTGTTTCTGCAGTGGAGTCGAATGCTAAGATCTTTACATTACTGGCACTTACTGTCTTTAAGTTGGGGTTTTGGAAATCATTCCCTTTCAGTAGGGGCTAAGACTTAATATTGAATTTGCTAGATCTCAACAGTAGCGGGAGCTTTAAAAGAAAAATGCAATTTTATATTCCTGTGACGAAGTAACGATCCAATTGCCGTTTGGTAATTCATATGCATTTTTTTGAATGTCACTTAGTTGGTTAATGAATTAGTCCTTGGTTGGGCTGTTTGGCAAACAAATTGTTAGGCGAGTTGGTTCCAAATGTTGTGCGAGAGTTCAGTCCTTAGGGCATTGGAGCATTGAATGAACCTTTCCCTAGTATGAGGGGACCAGGAAGATGGATGGGATAGGGATTCTATCATCTCATCCCTAGTCAAGAACCAAATTACCAACACTAATAATTTGTTGGAGCTTTTGTCGTGTTTGCTTTTCGAGGCATGCTTTTGATGGGGAAGTGATATACTTGTACGGCAATCTTGTTCGAGAATTGATCAACGATTCATCAAATGCTGGTCATGCGTTTGCTGTCTGCCGAGGATTGATGGGTGCCCTGCCCAGAATGCAACCATAGAGTTGCGATTCAGCTGGCATGTGGACATTGAATGTTGGATCTGGATTTCATTTGATGTTTTCTTGGATTGGTCTTCATATGACTTTAAGAAATAGAGCAATGGATAATGCCTGTATGACTTCTTACTATTGCTTTATTTTAGTTGGCTCATCAACCATGTTTATCTGTGGCAGCTTGCAAAAGAAGATTATGCTGTTCTGAGACAGGAGGCAACTGAGCTCCAGGAGTATTCTAATGCTAAGCTTGATAGAATAACACGGTATCTAGGAGTGCTTGCTGATAAGGCTCGTAAGCTGGGTAAGGAGAACTTATAGTTGACGATTCTTGTTTCAACCCTGTTGGCCGTACCTTTGTTATGTATATCGTTATGTATCCTGTGATTCTGATACAACTTACAGATGTAGCACAACATAATTTGTGAACTTGGTTGCGGATTGTATATTATAGAATACTTTTATCCTTTTAAGGAAGGGTGGCTTTGTTTGCAATTATATTAATGGCGTGGGTTAACTCTATCCTTTAGGATGCTAATTTTATCGGATGGACAAAATGTACTGAATTGTAGTCTGAAAGGTTACCATGTCTCCAGATCAGGCCGCCCTTGAGAGCGAGGCTAGAATTTCTCCTCTGATAAGTGAGAAGAGAAGGTTGTTCAATGACTTGTTAACAGCAAAAGGTATCCATAGTCTTTGTGATCTGTCTATTGTTGACTTGCTCTTCCTTTACTAAAGGCAGATCACTGGAATGTCATGGAAGCTCACTTATTAATAGCTTTCGTTTGCAGGAAATGTAAAGGTGTTCTGCCGTACAAGACCATTATTTGAAAATGAAGGTCCATCTATAGTTGAATTTCCCGACGAATGTACTGTACGCATAAATACTGCTGATGAGACTTTGACCAATCCAAAGAAGGATTTTGAATTTGACCGCGTGTATGGACCTCATGTTGGGCAAAGTAAGTGGAAAATACGTTTAGATGGCTGGGAAAGGTTGTAAATTACCGTTTTAAAGAATCTAAGATGAATTTTTTTTGGTGCAGCCGAGGTCTTCGATGATGTTCAACCGTTTGTACAGTCTGCATTGGACGGTTATAATGTCAGTTTATTTTCATATGGACAAACATATTCGGGAAAGACTTACACCATGGTCGGTCTCTCTCTCTCTCTATATATATATATGTGTGTGTGTGTGTGTGTGTGTGTGTGTGTGTGTGTGTGTGTGTGTGTGTGTCCCCACATAAACTTGCATGCATTATATGTTCTGTGATGTCTAGAATTCGTTTCTTGTTGAATTAATGTTGGAATTTTGTAACTGAAACTATGATATGAACCAGGCAACGACATTGGTGCAATCATTCACATGTGGGTATATAGTCTTTCGAAACTGTAACGTAGGTGCATTTTTATAAAATTTTCTGTAACTTTTGTTGAGGAGGGGACCAGTTCTAGAAATAAATTTTGGTCTGATGTTTCTAGTTTATGCTGTTTAGTTGGCTTGAAACATGTCAAGTTTAGAACTTACTTAAACTTACAAATATAATATAGTGTGGGCTAGAGTGTTATGTGAATAAGCCTTAAGAGAGATTGGTGCCCTCAGTTCGCTTTATGTTTTCAGTGTCTCCTCTTGCTTTTTGCTCGCAATTTCATTTGTCCCTCCTTCAGCTGGTATATGATGATGCTACGTATAAACCTCCACAGGAAGGAACTAGCCATGATCGTGGTTTATATTTCCGATGTTTTGAGGAGTTATTTGATTTATCCAATGTGGAGAGCACTATTACCTCACGGCATAGCTTCTCTGTTACTGTGTTTGAACTTTACAATGATCAGGTTTGTTAATTGTTATGCTTCCTTTTTCTCATAACCCATATCATGCATACTTGATTCAGAACTTGTTTATGCCATACTAGTGTATATTACCAACATGTTATGTTTCCCCAACCCTTTATTTAACTGCAGATTAGGGATTTGCTTGCCACACTAGAGAAGAGTTCACCCAAAGTCCGCATGGGATCACCAGATTCTTTCATAGAACTTGTGTCAGAAAAAGTTGACAATCCACTAGAGTTCTCCAAAGTGCTTAAAGCAGCTTTCCAGAGTCGGGGAACTGATCTATCAAAGTTTAATGTTTCTCACTTGTATGGTTTCTACCTTTCCCCTTTATTTAGATAATACATTATTAGTCATGCATATAAGTCCTTGTAAATCGGCTATATGTATTTCATTTACGCAAGCATTTCCAGTAGAAAACAATGTCTAATATCTTCCCTCTATGTAAGTTTGCCCGGATGAGCATTCTGAAGTATCTTGAGCAAAGAGTGTCCTTCAGTTTACCTTCTGCGTGTCCGGCGGAAAAAATATGGAAAATCTTCCTGCAGTTTCCTTCAATGATTTCTTATTAACTGCATATTTCATGGCTTGAGCCTGGTTAGTGATCTTGTGGTATGGCTCCCAACTGTATCTTCTGAATTGCATTGTTACTGATGTTGAAGGCTTTATAGAGAACGTTTCTGAACCCTTGAATATCAAGCCAAAGAGTTAAAATTTTCATGGCTTTACTTCAGCATTTTGACCGTGTTTTGTTAAATCAAAAGATAATGTTTTTATGCATGTTGATCTCTTAGTGGTAGTGAGGCAAAACCTTTTGGCTTGAGGGATGCATTAATTTTTTCATTTTGATTCAATTGCATTTGTTTGGATTTTAAATCTATAGTAACTGATGTGACTTTCTTTGTTGCTATTCCCAGGATTGTGACCATACATATATACTACAACAATGCAATCACTGGTGAGAACATGTACAGCAAGCTTTCATTGCTTGACTTAGCCGGAAGCGAAAGCTTGATAGCAGACACTGAGAGTGGCGAGCGTGTAACGGAGCGGTTGCATGTTATGCAGTCACTATCAGCGTGAGTGGTGCTCGAGTTGATATATATGTCCTTGCCATATATTCTAGGCCTCAGTTTGGTTGATTTGATCTTTATGTTAATGTTTACAAGTTCCATGCGTGAAGTTTGTCTGTTGAAAGTTAAAACTGTGGTAATTTCTACAAAAGTGGCCAATTGTTAGAGGTGCAGTTTGACCTATGAAAGAACAATATTGAGGCTTCATGGGCAACTCATCGGCGATACACTGATGTCTGAATTGAATGGCTGAAATTACTGATGTTATCAATTTTTTGGCGTAATATGTGCTTGAGGATCTATTGACTAGTAATGTAGTGCTACACAGCTAAATGCAGTTCAGTATCAGTGCTCTGTTAAAATGTTAGGATTTAGGAACGTTATTCCACTTTTGCTTTTCGTTGAGAAGACTTTCATTTTGTCTTAGAATGTTGATATTGAGGACATGTTCATAATACTGGACAATTTTGCTAGGAAGCCAGATTCTTGAATCAATGCCTATGAGAACATGAGACTATGACAGCTTGAGTTTTAATTTTTAACTTTCTGATTTTTCTTTTTTGTGGGTATTTGGCAGTAAGATTAAGCTCAAAAGTTGAGTCATTTGATATTAAGACTTGATAAGAAGGATTTTGTGTGAAATGTTGACAGAATTGCTTTATTGATTTTTGGCTTACAGATTAGGGGATGTTTTGTCATCTGTTACCTCGAAGAAGGATGTTGTCCCATACGAAAATTCACTACTTACCAAAATCCTTGCCGATTCAATAGGTAAGACTTAAGAGCAAAAGAGCACAAATTGAATGTGACTTTATTGAATGTTAACATGTAACCTTGCATAATTTCTTTGGTAGATCCTGATGAATAGGTGGTTTATGTTTAAAGGAGATTCCAACTCAACCAGTCACTTGTTCACTTCATTGTGCATCTTCTAGGACTATTTGAGAGCTAGCATTCAATTGCTTGGGCATTACTTGGGTTACATCTGACTCCATGAACCTTCTTTTAGCATGGGAAGGTTTCTTTGCAGGAAAGTGACGTAGAAGAAGAAAATCATGGTTTTGCCTCATGTGATTATGGTTGGAGAGAGAGAAATCAGAGAAATTTTGATGGAGTTAAAACTTTTGTTGAGAGTTTAAAGAGAATTGTTATTCTTTTTTGGAGGGAAAAAGAGAAGTTTTGCTCTTGCTCTTTTTACGTGGTTGAGAGTGTGGATAGCTTGTATTTTGGTCGTATATAACCTTCTGTAGGATGCTGGCTGTTCCTCCATTATTTTGACCTATTTATACTGATATATACTTGTTTTTGCTTACTTTAAAAGAAAAAAGGAAACAGAAGGAAACTGAACATAGTTTGATTAATATGAGCTTTCTGCCTCACTGTTGTTGTTTCAATTCAGACTGTAACAATATATTTAGACTAACATAAGTTCTGGCTGATTCAAGTTCTCATTTCAGTAGATTTTGTGACCTAATCCTTCGGTCTTGTTTCTTTAATAATTTTCTTTGTATTTGGTGTAGGTGGGGACTCGAAAACGTTGATGATTGTCAATATATGTCCAGATGTTTCTAACTTGACCGAAACCTTATCATCCCTCAACTTCTCTTCGAGAGCACGGAGTGCTGTTTTAAGCCTCGGAAACAGAGATACAATAAAGAAATGGAAAGACATTGTGGGTTATCTGCTCTTTTTTAGGAATACTGTGTTGTTTCCATCAAAAAAGACTACTGCCTTGTGATAACTTTTTTTGCTTTTTTTTTTTTTAATGTTTCTGTTGCATCATTTTTTGTTTTATTTTGTTGTACTTATGCTGGTCTTCCATAGTTCTATGTGATGGCTGCTGGCGTTATGAGTCATTGTTGTCATTAATTTGCTGTTATTATCAGGACAACCCTTATTATTAACTGTGATATGTGAAACCTTTGTAGGCAAATGATGCACGTAAAGAGCTCTATGACAGAGAAAAGGAAGTAAGTGATTTGAAGCAAGAGGTGATGGGACTACAGCAAGCACTAAAAGATGCCAATGACCAATGCGTCCTGCTTTTTAACGAGGTTCAGAAGGCATGGAAAGTCTCATTTACCTTACAGTCAGACTTGAAGGTCTCATTCATAAATCTTATCTAATGGCTGTTATCTTTGGAATTAATATTTTTTTCTTCTTACTCAATTGTTACTTAGTCATTACTGAATAGTCCATTACAGTGTTGGGATTTACAGTCACTTAGATTCAGCTTTTCAATTAGTTCCCTTCTGAATGCCTAGTTATTGTGAATGTATCTTCTTGAAGACTGGTTTTTGTTTGTAATCATGCTGACGATGCATTCTATTTCTTATTGTCATCCTTTCTAACTTATTGCATCCTGTTTTATGTCATGCTCTACACTTAGAGTTCATGTTAGACCCAACAGCAGTCCCCATGTGTGACACTTGAAATTTCAACTGGATATGGACATGTAACACTTCACTTTAGGCTAAAAGAGGTGAATTCGTTAAGAAATGTCTGAGTCAACCCGTAGGCACACACCTATGCTGCATGCTTCCAGTGGAGAATGTAACACAGTTTTTTCTTTTTTTCTTTTTCCTTTTCTACAAAAAGTTATCTGTCATTTAAGGATGAGGTTTTGACAGCTAACTCCTCATGAGTTTATAAAGAAGGGCATTTATTCTGTTGGCGGCTTGGCACTGCTTGTTCTGACCCTCAACCTTTAGAACTCATTACCTCTCAAGACTTCTTTGTCCCTGGTTCATAATAAATTACATGGTATAATACTCCCCTCATCACCACCAAAGCCCCTTTCCTTGAAAGAACAAGGAGTATGCAGTTCCTCTGACTGTTGCTTGAAAAGATCAATTGTGATTGGTTTTGGGAAAACAAAATATCATTCTCTTATTCTTGCTTGTCATTCTTTGGTGTAGTCGGAAAATATCATGCTTGCGGACAAGCATAAGATTGAGAAAGATCAGAATGCGCAATTGCGGAATCAAGTTAATCAATTGTTGCAAGTAGAACAGGAACAAAAAATGCAAATACAACAACGAGAATCAACTATTGAAAATCTCCAGGTTGGTCTTACTACTGCCTTTATTTAATCACCTTTTCTTGCCCCCCCCCCCCCGAGACAAAGGTTATGTAATTTATCTGATTTTTATGGTACTTCTGTGCCTTTATGTAAAACATATGGTATTACATATCCTGTACTCAATCCAAAGAATTCGTGAGTGTGCTATGTCTTACAAGGGTAGCTCAAGGGCATCCACTTCCTCATCTATTGAAATCATGAACACTACCTCAGCTGCTTCATAACAAGTTACCGACATATTAATGACACGCCATCATCACCAAGGAAGTTCTTCAAATTCCAGTGGGCCAAATGCAGAGCACATGTTAAACAGTGGTTGCATTTGGATAGTTCTACAGATGTGTAGCCCTATTAGCATGTGAGTTTTGCTTTTGGTGATGATGTTTTACCACGTCACATGGAAGAGGTGGTTGGGCCACAGAAGTGGGCCAACAAAAAGAAGCTCGTATTGTATTTCTCGTTGAGAATTTTTAGATGGGATAAAGTTATGGTGAAACGATTTTGACTTAAGGTGGGCCTTTTGGGGATTTTATATGTAGATGGTTGAAGTGCATTAGGTGATGGTACCTAGAGTAGCAATTAGTATATGTGAGGGGCTAAGCATATATTGATGGATTGTAAAAAAGAAAGCAGGCTAATTAAAAGGCATTAGAAGATGTTAGCAAGATTTAGCTCATACATTGCATTTAGGAGACACTACTAAGGAGTGAGGACCTTTGAAAAAGAGTCTTCTTGCATGTTTGGATTGCGATTTTGTACCTTTGGTAAAGTATAAGTTCTCACTTTGCCCTTTTGCTTTGTCCTCTTTGTAATTGCAATATTCCTCCTTGTTCAGTTGTCCTCGTATGCTTTGTGTCATTTCGCCTTGCCTTGTCCTGCTCCTTTGTGACATTGGTTTGAGAATTAAGTACTTTGATCCCTGTATATATATCAACGGTGTGGGATCCGTGGTGGGTGTCATCAATCTGCTTATGATGAAGAATGATAAAGTGTTGCACATTGCTCCCTCTGATCTGGGATTCTGGGTCTGCCGGTGCTATTCTGCACATGCACGAGTTTTTGTTGGGCCGTGTCTTCTTTATGCATCATTGTTTAACTCCTTATTTGTCTGTTTGTAGGCTAAAATCAAAAGCCTAGCACAAGAATTAAGTGAGGCTCTCCGTGCTGCTGAAGATAGATCAAGGAGTGTGGCAGAGTCGAATGTTAAGGTAACCGGGGAAAATGTGGATTCTTCAGCTGTTACAAAGAAGCTTGAAGAAGAACTTCAGAAGCGTGATGCCCTGATTGAGGTACTTTGTTGCTTATTTTTGACCTGATGTTATTTGATTCTGAGGTTTTTTTTTTTAAAAAACAAAAAACCTAGAAGAGAAGAAGATATAATTATATTTTTTTCCTGGTATTAGTTTGTCAAAGGCTTCTCTCAAGTTGGGAGCATTTTCTGTTTGTGAACGGGTCATAAACTGTTATTGGTTACTATTGTGTGCGGGTCATAAACTGTTTTTGGTTACCATTGTGTGTGGGCTCCTTTCTTTTGATAAGGTAAAGTTAGCGTAACTATTATTGGTGCCACATTCCTGTCTTTACAATGGAATCTGTAATTCTGGATTGCTGATCCAGGTGTTGGTCTTTGTTTCATTTCCTATAAGCTTTTCCAAATTATGTTGACTATCAAAATGTTTTTGACACGTGCAAACATCTTGTGGTTGTATTCTTCTGCTCACAACTGAGTTAATTTACCAACTTGGAAAGGATGTACTCCATTGTACATGAAATAAGCTGCTCTACACTGCGCACTGGTCACTTTAGCCTCTTTTGCAATCACCTGTTAAGCCATAGCCACTAAAATCTTAGAACTAGCAAAGCCATGAAAGAAGGGTGCCAAAAGGTCCGAACAAATGACAATTTACCCCCTTGGACAAGATTTTCCATCGTGGTTATCTGCTTTGTCTAAATTTGGCTATGGGCACTTTTTGAAAAGTTTGCTTGTTTGGTCTAAATAATGTGCTGATTATTCATGTCCATGTTTGGTCTAAATAATCTGTGATGGGAGAGCACTGCCCCTCTGCCCCTCTATGGGCCAATAGGAAGCTTGACCTCTATAATAGAGGCGAAGGAGCCAAAAAAAAAAAAAAGGTTGTGAAAACAAAGAGTCAGTAATAATGCATTGTATACTTTCAAGCTTCTTATGGGATTATTAATGACAAATTATATTAATAAATACACAAAGGGTAGGACTTAGGAGTCATGAGAGCCATATACAAAAATGTCAACCAAAACAGCCAAAACCATTATTCCAAAATCCTGCATGGGGCAAAGTATGGAGGGGTCGGATGTAGGAATCTTCCCCTAAATTTTGCAATTTAGAGAGACAGGTTTCAATTGACTTAAGCTTTAAAAACTTTTTTTGCTACCTACTACTCCATGGAAAAGAAGCAGGGGAGGTTTAATGAGGCATTTTGTATTTTTTTTCAATATACAAAATGCACAAGTACAAAATTTGTAATGCCCTTAATCACTCTCAAGTCTTCTTCCGTTTGATCATTTTATGATTCATACGTGTTGTGTTCTTATATCAGAGGTTGCATGAAGAAAATGAGAAGTTGTTTGACAGATTAACTGGGAAATCACCATCTGTTGGGTCATCCCAGGTGGGTCTCTCAGCCAATTTTATTTTTTTTAATTTTTTCTTATTCTTTATTATTATGAATTTTGTTATGGTTCATCACTCATTCTTCTGCATTATCACTGCTATGCTAGGTGTCAAGTCCACTCTCCAGAGGACGGTCAAATGCTCAGACCCAGGTGGTGGAAAGGTACTTTTATTCACTGTTTTTTTTTTCCTTTGCTTTTTTCTTTATATTTGCATTGGAGAGCGGTTGGGATCTGTGTGTTCATTTGTGTTATATTTTGATCCTGAGATGGATTTATGAATGGTAGCTCTTCTGGGAGCCATGCCGGTCCTACATATTAAACTTTTGTTTTGTCAGAAACAGTGCTGGTAACTCTACTGCCCGTTCTCCTCAAGTGGCCTCTGGTACAGCAACTCCGGCTAAACAGGAGATGGCAATTACTGTGGTGAAATCTGGAATAGATAAACCAAAAAGCACACCTGCTGGAGAATACCTTACCACTGCTTTGAATGACTTCGATCCAGAACAGTATGACAGTGTTGCTGCCATTTCAGATGGAGCAAATAAACTTCTGATGCTGGTAAATGCTTGATTCTTGGAGAACAAATCTAAACAGTTCATTGTAGCTTGATACTTTGTTGAATTAAGTATTATCCAGAAAAGGAGATTCTTGTAGGAACAATATGTACTTGTCATCTTGGAACTGTGTATTCTCATTGTTTAATGTTTTGGTGGTCATTAAAATATCCAATGGATATGTTCCATATGGGAAATTCGTAAGTTGTCCAAGTGGTTGCTCTTGTTGTCTGTAATCCCATGCACATTCAATTTAAGGTCGGGTACGGTAAATAAGTTTGGGCAATATGGGAAGGTTGGGGAAGTTTGGATGAATATGGGAAGGTTGGTTACTTATCAGAAAAAGAAAGGGGGGGGGGGGGGTGGTTGGTAAATTTGTATACGGAAAATGTTGGTAAGTTTAGGTAAGTATGGAAAGGTAGGGTATATTTACCCTATTCAACGTTAGCTGCAAAAAGAACAGGCCATGATTGTGATTGATTTAGTGCTACCTAGCTTGGAGTCTGTGTGAGCATTTCTGAATTCTAAGTATACAAAAACATTTGATATTCTATATCATCATTATCCTTTTCCATCAAAGCAACGGATATTCATAAGTTTTTAACCTCAACTGTATTTTCTGAACCTTCGTTTGAGTATCTTATTATGTTGAGATTTATCTTACATTCTGAATATGAGTAGGGATACTCATTTATTAATTGCACTATTTTAGGTTCTTGCTGCTGTTATAAAAGCTGGTGCCTCAAGAGAGCATGAGATACTGGCTGAAATTAGGGATGCCGTTTTTTCGTTTATTCGTAAAATGGAACCAAAGAGAGTGATGGATACTATGCTCGTATCCCGTGTGAGAATATTATACATACGATCTTTGATTGCTAGATCTCCAGAGTTGCAATCTATCAAGGTAAATGACATGTGAAACATAATGTTTAGTTCAATTTGGAATGTCACCTTTTGTATGTCCTACTACAATTCTATTATGTTAAGATGAAAAAAGGAGCTTCTCTTTCCTCAGGTTGCTCCTGTTGAGAGATTTCTAGAGAAAGCTAATAATGGGAGAAGTAGAAGCTCCAGTCGATCAAGTAGCCCTGGAAGATCTCCAGTGCGTTATGATTTGGGCCCTAGAAATTCCATGGGTGATGAGAAAATCCAAGGTTTTAGAGTGAATATAAAGCAGGAGAAGAAGTCTAAGTTGTCGTCTGTGGTTTTGAAGCTCCGGGGCATTGATGAGGTAGCTGTTGAGATACACCGTTTCGAATGGTTGATACAATACTAATCTTTTTTTTTTTGTGTGTGTGTGGGGGGGGGGGGGGAGTGGAGATCAGATTAGGAGCTTTGCTACTGCAGTGGAACTACTCCAATCAAAATAGTTTTGATTTCTGTATCTTTTGGATGTTGAAGTTTAAACCAATGGGATGGTCCCAGGTAAGCAATTGATCACAATCTAAATTTACAGGACACTTGGAGGCAGCATGTAACAGGTGGAAAGCTAAGGGAGATAACAGAGGAGGCTAAAAGCTATGCTATTGCTAACAAGGCTCTTGCTGCCCTCTTTGTCCACACACCAGCAGGAGAGATGCAACGTCAAATTAGGTCATGGCTTGCTGAGAACTTTGAGTTCCTTTCTGTGACCGGTGATGTCGATGCAATTGGTGGTACTGCTGGCCAATTGGAGCTGCTCTCAACTGCAATCATGGATGGCTGGATGGCTGGACTTGGTGCTGCAATGCCTCCCAGTACCGACGCCCTTGGTCAGCTGTTGTCTGATTACACAAGACGTGTTTACACATCTCAGCTGCAACATTTGAAGGTACAGTGTGAAGCTATTCTTTGCAGTGGTCTTTTTATTTCCAAACTTTTTTTAAAATTTACTGAGATGGATTGTTTCTATGTTTCATGTAAAGGTTTGATAAAGTTTGGTTGGAAAGTTTTGGGAGAACGTGAAAAAATTTGGTGAGGTTGGATAATGTGTAATATGGGTATTCGTTATTTTTTTTTTTTATGAGATATGGAATTTGTATTTCGGATAAGGATCGATAAATTTGGATAGAGTTGGTAAAATTGATAGAAATTGGTTGGTTATTAACCCACAAAAGAACACACCCTAATGGATATGATATCGCCTCGGAAACAATGTATCTGCTGTTCTCAACTGATTAGGGTGCATACATCTTGATCTTCCTGATTTTCCTTTTGCGTGGTAGGTGACTGGTGTATAGTGATTTGGTATTCTTATTTCGTTATTTGGCCATTTTCATGTGTTATCATACCAGAGATTGACAAGTGCTTGATTCTATATATTGTATTGCCTTTTTTTAGAAAAAATTATAAGTTTATATTTTAATTTTATATGTCTTCTAAGTTTGAGAAGGTGCATGTACTTTATTAGGATATTGCGGGCACATTGGCCATGGAAGTAGCAGAAGATTCGGCACAAGTTGCTAAACTCCGTTCTGCCCTTGAATCTGTTGATCATAAGAGAAGGAAGGTAATAGTAACGTCACCCTTACTTTTTTGCCATGTTCTCAAGTGGTTGGTATGTATAATTGTATATACCTCAATGGTCAACGTTCAACAATGCTGCAACGGCCTCATATTGGGTTCTTTTCAGGTTTCAACACTACATGTTTCTTTTCCTATGCAATTGAATTAAGTAGTCCTCAGACGCGTTCATCTGATTCTACATTTACCACTGAATCTTAGGCAAGATCATGCTAGTGATCCTGATTTCTCGGATTGTTGTAATTTTGTTCATAGAAGTCCTCTTTTTGTGCATATTAGTCCAGTATCACTTATTGCCCCTGCCAAATCCAGATATTACAACAAATGAGAAGCGAGTCAGCTCTCCTGGCCTTAGAAGATGGTGGTGCCCCAATACCTAATCCTTCTACAGCTGCTGAAGATGCAAGACTTGCATCTCTCATCTCACTTGATGGGATCTTGAAGCAAGTCAAGGTTGGTTTTATCTGCACAGTTTATGTCTTATTAATTGATTCCTTATGAGAAGAAATGCTTAATTTTTGGAGTATTATTTGGCAGGATATAATTAGACAAGCCTCTGCGAACAAAGTAAGTAAAAGCAAGAAGAAAGCATTGCTTGAGGCAGTGGAAGAACTTTCCGAGCGAATGCCATCACTTCTTGATATTGATCATCCCTGTGCACAGAGGCAAATAGCAGAGGCTCGCTCAGTTGTGGAGGTATATTCTACTTGTTCCACTTCAATTATACGCGCACCCCGCCTCCCTCCTAAAAAGAAAAAAGGGATTTGGGTTTTCTCTGAATATTGGTTGAAATTACCTGAAAATATGGGCGAAATGTGCAAAATAATATTACATGTGTGCACAACATATATGAACTTTGAATCCATTTGCATCTTGTTTACTTTATATACATATTCAGGAAGGAAATGCATGATATTGTCACCTATAACTTTGGATGATAGGGTTAATTGCTTGCATTGTTTTACATAGTGCGAATCAATTGAATGTTCAGCAGATGCACAAATGGTGGTTTCACACTTGACCTATAACAAATCCCTTCTCTGTATTTTCTAATTTTTGATAACAAAGTCGATTAAGGTTTGCAACATGTCATGCTTTTGGTGGTCGATATTCGAAGCTATGAACTATAACTTACTACTGACATATTTTGAGTATTCTCAAACCAAATCTTCATACTCGTATTCTTACCCCATATACATTTGTCAAAAACTGCTCAGTCTGTTCCCGAAGTAGACGACAGTGTCCAATCTACAAATGCTCCTCAACCATCCTTGGAATTGAGCTCAGGCGCCGAAACTGACGTATCACAATGGAATGTACTCCAATTCAATACGGGTTCGTCGGTCCCATTCATAATCAAATGTGGGGCCAACTCAAACTCGGAACTCGTGATCAAAGCCGATGCTAGGGTCCAAGAGCCGAAAGGGGGCGAGATTGTAAGGGTGGTTCCAAGACCCACGGTCCTTGAAAATATGAGCCTGGAGGACATGAAACACGTATTCTCCGCCCTCCCGGAGGCCCTTAGCCTCCTGGCCTTAGCAAGAACCGCAGACGGAACCCGAGCTCGGTACTCGCGTCTCTACAGAACCCTAGCAATGAAAGTCCCGGCTCTTCGAGATCTCGTCACTGAGCTTGAAAAGGGGGGAGTGCTGAAGGATGTCAAGTCATGATGATTGACGAGTTGAGTTGAGTTGAGTTGAGTTTCCCATATTTGAGTGATTGATGAGGTTGATTCATTCATGTATTGTAACTTTAGTCTCCCTCTCTTTTCAATCTTTTTCATGTATTGGGTTGGGGTTTGTGTGTGTATATGGTTTGATTTAGGGGGGTTTCTGATTTTGAGACCTATATTGTGGATAGAGTTATGTAAATTTTGTTTGTATGATTGTGCTTCAATCTTGTTCATTGTCTATGAAATCCCCATTTTAGAATTTAGAGATGTCAGTCCAGCGATTATGTAGCAACTTCTGAAGTCCCAATGTGTGTTCTACTCACACAGGTTACAGGATATTCAGATTCTGGCAGTTTTATTCATGCCTTGACATTGGACAAACAAATATGAAAGAGATTGATTTATCAGCCACAATGATTTATTGAATGAAATTATTATGATATTATATATAGTGAAGAACATTTTTACTACAAAATCTTGTAATTTTTGTGAACATATATATCAGTAGTAAACAATAGTGAGTGTTATTTTGAAGATTGTGAAAAGATTATTGTAAAGGTTACTTTGAGAGAAGTTGGTGACAATTATTTGAATTATTTTGGGAGGGTGCGGGTGGTTCTCTAGTACTGTAAAATTAGCTGTTCGTTCACTCAATTAGTCATTTGGTAATGTGAAATTATTAATTAAGGTGACTACCGCAAGTTACCGCACCGTAATTTATCGCAACTCATCACAAATTGCTATTATCTTTTTACTATTTTTACCGTAACTTACCGCAATCTACCGCAACTTACCGCACCGTAAATTAACTGCATAAAAGAACGGGGACTAACTATGGAGTGATTTGCACTGTCCATGTGTTTCAAGTTGGAACTTGGAAGAGGGTTAAGTGTGAAGTGGTAACAAATAGTCAGTCAGTCTAAAGCACGTGGAGAGTGGAGAACAAGGCCAAAACGGCGTCGTAACGGTAGCATTTGTCGGTGCTCAGAATCAGATGGCCACGTTTTCACTCCTGTCTACTCGATTAACTAGCCGAGCAGTCTAGCACATATTCTGCATTCAGGTGGATGGAATTAGTTATAACCGTCAAATCTCAGATTCTCAGGGGAGAAATCAATTTATTTTATGTTAGTGACCTAAATTTGTATCAAAATTGAATTTAGACAATATAAGTGTAAGACATTTTGTAATAATTTCCTGTTAAATTGATAATATAATTTGACAAAATTTATAACCATACATATTTTCTGGATATTTGAATTAGACAAAATTTTGTCTGATTCAAATACAATTTTGTCTAATTCAAATATCCAAAAAATATGTATCGTTATAAATTTTGTCTGCTCAAAAATGATTGACCTTTCACAAGTCTTGTAATTTTTATACAACATATGTTTTAAATTTAATATGCAATATCGCAGTTAACCAAAAATTACAAAATTTAGGGAAAAATTACTGGGTGTTTTAAATTTAATATACAACATATGTTTGGACAAAATTTTAGAGTATTGGTTCATAATGCTATACTGTAGTTGAGTAAAATCAAAACTAATACTATGAAATCTCCCCTCAAAAAAAAAAAATCAAAACTAATATAAGCTTCCTGTCTTTTCCCCTAAAAAAAAATAAAAAAATCAAAAAATCAAAACTAATATTCTGAACTTTGAAATCTCCTTTAGGGCTAGGTATATAACAGTCTTGCTCCTAAAGTTTGGAAATTTAAAGAGCTTGACTTCAATAGGCTTAAGATTTAGAAATTGTTCGCTATACTACTCTATAGAAAAGAAATAGAGGAAGTTTAATAAGACATTTTACTTCTATTATAATCTAATTGAAAAACTACTCCCCCATTTTTTTAATCCAACTTTTAATTAACTTTTCTCATTTTTATATTATCTGTCATTTTATAATCCTAATAACATATGATTACTACTTTTCTTATTTTATCCTTAACATTCATTGAATAACCCCCAAAATTGATTTAATTTAAAGATATTTAATTAGTTTTCTCACAAACTAAAATATTTTGTGATGCTGGTTTTCTTGCGCCATCTCGACAACGACGACAAGTCATATAAAAGAATAGGTAGTAATCTTTTCAACTATTCAGATTATGGACATCACATGCTAAACTGTAGTAACCACACACTTGCCTTTTTGGTGCAAAAATGAAGAGTAATAACACAAAAGTGACCGGTATATGGAAACGTAAAATCTGGAAGGCACATCAACAGGATCCCATTCCACCTAATAAATGGAAATTCAATGGATTTGGAAGCGCTAAGTTCCATTAAAAATCAAGATATTCTTGTGGCAGATTTGTCATAAGGCAGTTCCAGTAAGAGCTACGTTGCAAGATAGAGGAACTTTCTTAGACCCAACCTATCTTTCGTGTTTCCTAGATCTAGCAAGTGTTGAACATCTTTGGTTGCAGTGCCACTTTCTTAGAGAGTATGAGAATTAACTTCTGCTCATAGGTGACTCTTAATTGATTTAGTGAGTCTGGACATGAATGTGTCCTTCCGCGATATGTTGCAGGAATTGCAATCATCTCATTCAAAAGAGTTGGACAAGATTTCCTTTTGATTTGGAGTGTTTGGAAATGACGAAACAGTGTGGTGTTCAAACACAAATTGTTTAACTCTATGAACGTTCTTATTTCTACAAAATGATATCGGACACATGGCTGGTAAGGCTAACCTTTAGTCTCAGAAATCATATTTTTAACTCCTCTAAACCTTCTCATTTTATCAATTCTACCGGTTCCTCAACTGCTCATCCACCTACTTCTAAAAGATCTCACATCAACGACAGATGGTGACCTCCTCAGATCCTGTTGTGGACTATGTGAAGGTCAACTTTGGTGTGTCCAAATCATCATTTGCATCAGCGGCATGGTTCCACTTAAGACATGGGAAGACACTTTTGGGAGCAAACAACTATAACTTGGGTATTGCATCCATCCTAGTTGCGGAAGGTAATGCTCTTCATAGTGGGCTACTTGCAAGGGATATTCGAATATTATCATAGAAAGCAATAATCAGGTTGTTATTCAAGAACTTTTGGCCAAGTACAATATATCTTGTTCTCGTCATACCTTGGTAAAGGATATGATATCCAAGAGATGATAAACAAGTTGGAGGTTTTTCACAACCAACATATATATAGAGAAGACAATCAAGCAGTTGATTGGTTGGCTAAGTGGGGTCTTTCATTTAATCTGTGTGCTTACATTCTCTATTCCATCCCCGCTTCTTATGACCTCATTGTTGTATTACATGCAGATTGTCTAGGTAGATACCTTGAAAGAAGGATCTCATAAACCATTCATTGTACTTACCTTTCCCAAAAAAAAAAAAGTATTTGCAAACATAAAAATAATGAAAAGTCTACCAAAGTTGAATTTCCTTTTCCAATTATGGTAACGGTAGATTTCGTATCATTAATTTGTCTCAATAAATACGATTAACTATTACAATGATTTATTTTTATGAATATATTGATTTAGAATTTTTAAAGTAAAATTATCGTTTGTTATATTTTTTAAAGTAGGATGTAGGGAATGTACAACAGAGAAAATAATGCAACAAATGAATACATGAAAATAAGTAAGGTAAATAAAATAAATAAAATAACTAAAATGCTACTTACCTAACAAAACAACAAGGTCAGAGTTATTAAACAACGATAATTACGTACCAAATTCTTGATTTCCAAACAGGATTTGGATCATAATTAATTATTACCATAACAAATAACCAACCAAAACAACAAACTTTTTACTCGTTCATTTTCCTTTTTACATGAGGCCTCTATAAACACATGCCACCTCATATATCGAGTCATGTACTCATCTGCCCTTTGTTGTCAAGGGGCCTTTCTGTCAAAATCCCCCATCACATTTCCCACAATCTTCTCTCTCTCTCTCTCTTCTCTCTCTCTAGGTTGAACCCTCAACCTCCAAACTTCCTTCTTCTTCTTCTTCTTCTTCTCTGAAATCTCAGCCATGGCGAGAGGCCAAGAAGAAGAAGCAGCATTTTCACCACCCCAACTCCTCCAATTGGCCGAATCCCACCTCCGCCTCCGCAATTTCTCCCTGAGCCGGCAGTACGCCCTCGAATCCCACCACCCCTCCGACCCCGACCGCCACCGCAACCACCTCCACGCCGCCCAGATCATCGCCGTAGCTGACATCATCTCCGCCGCTTCCTCCGCCCCACACTCCGCCCCTACCAACTGGTACGCCGTGCTACAACTCGACACCTTCTGCGACGACTTTAACCTAATCAAGTCTCAGTTCAAGAAGCTCCTCTCCCTCCTGGGCCCCGCCAAGGGCAGGCTCACTTTAGCTTCGGAAGCCATGAATTTGGTCTCCAAGGCATTCAAACTCCTCTGCGATTCCACCCAGAAAGCACAGCTGGATTCTGAACTTGCTGTTCTTCTTTCCAATCAGAAGCATCGTGGTAGTAGTGGTAGTGGTAATGGTGAGGGTGAGGGTTCTTTCTGGACGTTCTGTCCTTACTGTTTTTACATTTATCAGTACGATAGGGTTTACGAGGGGTGTTGTTTGAGGTGTCAGAATGAGACTTGTAGGAGACCCTTTCATGGGATTTCTATGTGCAGTCTTCCTAGGATGGAGCTTGAGAAGGGTCACTATTTTGGTTGTTTTGGGTACTTTCCTTTGGGTTTTGATCCTTGTGATGGGGATGGAGAGAAGAAGTTTGAGTCTTGGTCTCCTCTTGTGGGTGTTTTCCCTGTGAAAAGGGCTGGGAAGAGTTCTGCTGGTAGAGTTGATGATAACAACGACAATGATGATGCTCAGTCTGTGGAGATACTGGATGATGATGATGATAGTGATCAGTCTGAAGCCATGCAGCATGGGAATGTGAATGAGCATTTGGGGGAAAACCCAAGGAGGAGGATGAAGAAGTCTGTTGCTTGGAATGCAAGGAAGTTGATGGGGAAAGGGAGGAGCAATGAAGGTGGGAATGATCAGTATGGTGGAGATGAGACTTATGGTGGATTTGGGGGAGTGCATGATGTAGGGGTGGGAGGAAGTGGGGTCAATCTCGATGCGGACGAAGATGTCAAGTTCTTCGAGGAGGATGGCGAAATTTTTGTTGGGTTGGGACCTGATGATGATAATGGCGGTGCATTCTGAATGATGAATGATGAACTGGGTCAGATAAGATCAGGTCAGTTTGTTGTTTGGTTGGCTTTTGGCATACAACTTGTTAATGTAGATATTGTGATATCTTAGTTAGTTGGTTTAGCTAATGACAGTCGAGCATCGTTGTTTTTTTCGGGTTAAATGACTGTCTAGCTAGTAGATGGGCAGTGCTGGAGTTTCTATGTTTTGGTGTTGAATGGAATTAGCCAAGTTGATTTTGCTTAGTTGGCTGCCCTTTTCTTGGGGGAAAAAGAAAGCAATGCAAGTGCAAATATGAATGTATAGTTTGTCCAAGAATAGTGAAAGACTGTTTCGAGTTAATGATTAACTTCTGTTCCTAGTGATCATTGTTGCAGTCCTCAATGGTAGCATTTCTGTTTGCTTTTGAAAGTTTTGATCTGTATGGATGAAGTAAACCATTGTGTGGTTTGCTTCTGAAATCTGAAGGCATTAGAAATGGATGTTTATGAACAATGTCTGTTCTCTCCAGCAACGTTTTGTCGTGTTATGCGATAAATTTGATGATTAATTGAAGAAAGCTTTCAGTTTATGGCTTCTTGCTGTTAGCAAATCTTGTACTGAAGCTCCTCTGTGTTCACTTCTGTCAGTTGCTTTGTTAGCTTTTGGACATATTTACCCCCTTTTGTCGTGTGTTATGAAGACCCGATATGCCATAATGCAAATTATGGTTTCTTTTACATGCTTCGTGTCTATTAGTTTGTGCTTTGGTGAGCTATCCCAAGTTAATGGTTAGGAACTTTGTCTTACAGCAATGCTATTCTGCCATCAAATGGGATCAGTTTTTGGAGACTTGGAGGCGTTGAAACATTATTGCCTTCAAAGCTGGTAAGAAACATATTTCTATGGCAGCTAAGATGAATGATTGCTACACTTGCTATGTGGATCAATTTGGTACATAGCAAAGACTTTGTGTAGTGGACAATGAAATCCAAGTAGAACTGTTGGAGGTAGGAGGCAGCGGGATTGTTACTTGAAAGAGGATGAGAAATTGTTGCTGAAAAGTGAAAAGTTGATCTTTATGTTGTGATTTTAATGCTATAGCCGATAGAAATAACTGAGGCGGCCTGCATTCTGTTCCAGCTTCCTTGAGTTTTTTGATAATGGTGATAGCGAGAGAACTTGGGAGGTCTTATTGAGGGGAGGTTTTCTGTGTGATTAGAGATAGCTGGTGGATAGGGATTTTACCTTAGTCTTAGATGAGTTAGATCCTCTTTCTTTCGGTGACCTATGCAAACGCAATTCTTCAATCTTGTAAGTCTCTGTTATTGAGGTTTCGGACACCGGAAATTTCGGCCTTAGATTCTTGAGCAATTTGTGGGATACTGTTAAATTGTTTGTATCCTGTGAGACATTTTCATTTAGAAGAGGAAATCATTGTTTGCTTGTACTTTATTGTGCATTAGGTTAGAGTTTCATATTAGTAGTCAAATGCTAGTTATGTCTCTGTGGAATCCACTATTCTATCTAAGCAATGTTGAAGATAATTCTCTGTGTCTTACAGTCTTACTCCAAGAAGTCCCCCCCCCCCCCAGATTTTGATAATGTAATTTGCATGCAGTTAGTTTGTAGAAGTCATTCTATCACTCTTTTATGGAAATGGTTTGCTCTAAAGTTGTTATTAGAGTGTTTGTTCCTTCTCAATTTCTGCAAAACCTTGCAAAGAAATGGCACTTACATTGGATGCAACTTTGACATTAGATATATTACTTGTATCCCTGCATTTTTCTTATGCTGTGTTTTCAGAATTGCCCCATGAAAAAGTGTGCATTCTTTGATTTTTCAGTTGTTGCTAATTGAGATTCTATACAACATTAGTGTTTGGATAACGTCTCTTTGTAAACCGAGATTTTTGGTGAAGTAGGGTTGTTTACGTTTGGATCTCCTCAATTCTAGTCCACCAAAAATGGAATACTCTTATCAAGTATTATGTTCTCTACTAAGCCATGCACTTCAAACCGCCTCTAGTGACCTTCCTCGTATATTTCCTCCCATGCATATGAGTATATGACCAAACCATCTTCAAATTTGAGTATCTACACTCCTATACATATAAGCTATTTTAATATACCCTCTTGCAACTTATACTCAATAGAGCTACCCCTAACTTATTACGTCACACATAATACTTGATTACAATCTAAATTGAAAAAAAAAAACTTTTTTCATCATCCAGATTAGATACATTTTGTATCTACTTTGGCTTATACTTGTTTCCCTTGGTCAATTTCTTCTTCTCTTTGGCCTCTGCATGACAGGGTTGTCACTCAATATGTTCTGAAATTCATTCATTCACCTGCATTTTAGTTGCATTTTTTCCCCTGGTGCTGTGTCCTACAGATTTAGAGCAAGGATTTTGAGCTGTCAGAACATAGGCATGTTATGATGTTTCATTTTTAATGAGTGCGATTTTATATACAAGGATTATTAGATCAGTTGTGTAACTTGTGTTTGTGCTGCCCCTGTGTTGTATCAGAGTTTGCCATCAACATAGTGCTGAAGTAGCTATTTGTGCCCTATTACTGCTAAAATCTGCTAAGTTGATTAGATAGGAGTCATTGTATCGTCATTCTATACTTGGATTGAGCATTGGAGCTTTTCCTAGAGAAGCTATTACCCAACTAACAGAATATTGAAACAACAAAAAGCTAGTTGGATCATTGGACGCCCCTAAGCCCACAAAAACAACAAAAAGAAGTGTGGCTTTGCAGGACTCACTGGCCCATAATGTATATTTGAAATCATATAGTATATTAGCTGTTGGACCCTGTCGACTTGGGCGGGTAAATTAAGTACGGGTCCGATGTACTTTAGCTTCGAAAAAATGCGGTTTCGGTTAAATTAAGTAAGCATGGGTCAGGTGTAGTCCCGGAAAAAGCTAATCCGGCCCGAGACCGACCCGATTTTTTAAACTTGAAATATAACAAACCCGGAATACGAGGTATACTGAACCCGACTCAATCGAATTGACAGGTCTAGATAGGTGTATTTTCATTTTCGGGCAATTTGGGTTCTGTTCTGAGTTGTGGCCGTAATCTTTTTCATTTCTTCTAACAAAATAAAATTATTTCTAAGGACTTGAATTTAGTTATTAGATGTACCAAAAAAAATTACTCATTATAATTCTTATGACAATAAATTAAAAACACACAATTTTGATAAATGAGATTACAAGCGAGGGTGAGCGATTCCAAAATTGGAACCCGTAAACGGATAAGGGTAAAGTTCATAAAATTCAGGAACTTGTTCTAACGGGTAAAGGTAAGGGTAAAGTTCTTAAATTACTACCATGAATTGGGATCTGGAACCTGTTAGATAGGTTCATGTTTCGAGTATTCATTTGTATGTTTGAAATAACCTATTATCCATTTGTATGTGTTTGACCTTGGGGCGTTCTTCACATTTCTGTTCTTGTTTTTATCATTGGTAAGTAAGGATATATAGCTTAGCTGGGATTGGTATCGTCATACTTTTGGGAGTACGATTGTGACAGGGACTTCCGTTTCAAACAATCATAACTAACTCAAGTTTTTCAAACTAGGCAGATAAACCAGGGATAATGTTGGTGATTATGAAACTAATGAACTACAAAAAAGCAATAAAAATGTCCAGGTTGCGATATAAATATTCAACAAACTAATCAATCAGAACAACCTAACCTACTAATTTTAAACAAGTAATTAAGAGTGATCGATTATATCATTAAAGTTCGTCAAAGCCCTCTCTCGAGGGTGAAGGGCTAGTTTAAGTCTAACTATCTAACTCCATATTCTCATGGGGTTTAGTTTAATTAAACTATAAGAATAGCAACCCTAGACCTAGTTACAATTCGACTATTCTCATGTCATCATAACTATTTTCTCTACTTGGTCCCGTTCTTTTATGCGTTAACGCACCCAAACGTAACGCAACTTACCGCAATTCTACCGCAACATAACGCAAATTACCATTACTTTTTAACTATTTCCACCGCAACTTAACGCAACGCAAACGCAACGCAAAAAAGAACGGAGCGTTACACTCGCAAATTAACCTTATTTCTCAGCATAAATCAATTGTCTAAAAATACATATGAGCACGCTCTCGAGCGTTTCATCAAACATGTGGTGGACAAAGAGAAAACCTCTAATTACAAGCATGAATTTAGATAAGTTAGGCCTTAACAAGATCAATTAACCATCAAACAATTCAATCACAGATTTACAACCCAACAACTCAAAACTAACAACAAACCAACATAATAATGCCATTAAAAAAAAAACATAATCAATCTAACAAGCATATGAGCATAGACACAATAAAGAGAAAGGGATAGAAAATTTAGTCTTGAATTAAAAGTGAAAAAACGAAGTTGATAAATTCTTGAACAAAAGACAAATAAATTATTTGAGAGAAAACTAACCTAGATATTAGAGAGAGGTTTAGGGAGAAAATCTCATTTCAAACCTAAAGAGAAAATTGGAGAAGGAAAAGAATATAATAATCAAAATTGAAAACTATTTCTAAATAAAATAAAGCACAAAAACTGAAACTGCAACCTAGGGTCGTGCACGGGATAATATTGTGCTTGGGTGTGCGCCAGTTCTAGAGTCTTATGCCTGATTCTAGGCTAGCATAGAGTCGCTGACAGTGCGCTTGCGTGTGTGGAGCTAGAAAACCTCAAAATCATCCCCTAGGTTGTACTAGCTCACGCGATTGCTTGCGTAGCATCTCCTTTGGGATCTTTCACACATCATTCTCATATTGGCTTCTCGGCAGCTTCCGCATATTTTATTCATATTGATCATAAAAATGTTGTGAACCGCACAAAATTCACCTGCAATTGACAAAGTTAAGCACTTTTAGCTACAACAAGCAAATATGAGCTAAACCAAGTCGATTTTGTAGCAAAGTGGTCAAATGACCCTGAAACAAAGTTAGAAAATTGAGGTTAAAGTAGGTAAAACTGAGGTTTATCAATTGGGTAGGTTAAGTAGTTATTGACAAAATTTGTAGATGTTGTAGATGAGGATAGAAATATTTAATATTTAACTTTTAATGTTTCATATATTTAATATTTGCTATTTTTATGTTTTATGGTTTTAATTTCTTTATTTTTTTATATATTTTTATTTTGTTACTATTATATTTTTGTTACATTTTTTAATTCTATATTCCATTTAGATTCTTTTAATTATTTGAATTATTTATGACTTATTATTTATCTTTTTAATTTCAAATTTTTATTTAATTTTTAATTTTAATTTATAATTTTTATTTTTAAAATAAATAAATAAATAACATTAATAAACAATAAAAATATTAAAAAAAGATTCGACCATCCTCCTAGTATAGTTCCGCCAACGCAAGGTTTGAGGTGATCCAAATGTACACAACATTCTCCCCGTGCATAGAAGTACATGAAGAGGCTAATTCTGACGGATACAAAAATATTTTTTTAAAATATTAATAAAATACAATAAATATTTAAAATATTAAAATATGAAAAAAGTGAAAAAGTAAAAAACTTAAAAATGAAAATTTTATTTCTTTTCGACCGAAAAATGTCCATATTTCAAATTAGTTTTTTGTATTCTAAAATTTTAAAATTTTAAATTTTTTCTGAATTTTTTAAAAAGTTGACAGAAAAATGTCATTCAAAACAATTACACATTTTATAAATTTTATTAAATTATTTGAATTTTAAAAAAGTTATTGGGTAAGTTTATGTAAATACATATAACTTATGTAGTTTGTGTAGAGACTGGTAAAATTATAAATATAAAATATTGGTAATTTATCAATAAAAAGAGCAAACCGTTATTGGATTTAGACACCGTTCTTTCATGCGGTACCGCAACTTACTGCATTGAAATTTATCGCAACCTACCGTAATCTACCGCAACTCACCGCAATCTACTATTTACCTTTTCACTAATATCAACACTCATTTATTATTTTCCACTGCAACTTACCGCAACCCACTATAATCAAATGCAACTTACCGCACCACAATTCTACACATAAAATAAAGGTGCCTTAAAAAAGCATATATATTTGATATCCAAGTATAGGGTACTGTGGTATGCTTTAAATCAATTACTGGATTTGGGTTAAGACCATTATTAATTAATTACTACCAGTAAATTATATATACTGACATTTTTACAAAACAATCAGCATAGGATTCAGTGGGTCCTTTTGATTTATTTATTTATAATTTAGTTATTTTATTGTGATTGTTAGTATTTTGCAGGCTGTCTCTGGGCTTTGAAAAGTTTGGGAATAGTAGGGGTTTGAACATTTGAAAAATAATTGTAGTCAAAAGTTGGTGTGTACTACGTACTCTTTATGCCATAATCTCTTGCAAACGAAAGCTCTATTCCTTTTCATACTCTCCTTTTATCTTCCCAACACTAACATCATCAATTCATCATAATTCTCGTGATCAAAAAAAATTTGTCTAAATTATTGTACTTGATAAATATAAACATCCTATTTTCTATTATTTTATGAATTTTACCAGTTAAATTGCTTGATATTTGTATTATTTATGTATTAAATTGTGTGAAAAATAAGACACTAAAACTTGTCTTTGGGCAACACTCATATACCCTACACATAATACATTTTAAATAAATAATACTATTTTAAAGGTAACATTTGTAAGGTGTAACCTAGATCGTTAAGAACTTCATCTCTTTTAACTTACTATATATCATAATACTATCATTAATAGTCAACACTGAGTAAATCACGATTTCACCACCAATTATCATTTCTCAACACTCCATCCGACTTCCTTATCTATTTTCTATTTAACTAATTGTTTTTGTCCCTAGTTATTTGTTATTTTGCATTTCTAATGTAAATTTTACCTATTTTACATTTATATTCTCTATCACTCATAATTAATATTTACCAACTTAAGTAGTTTCATAATTTTTCTTTATAACTTTGTAAGTTATCTTGATTTTTGTCATCTACTTCAAAGTGATTTTTTTTTTAAAAAAAGGATGGAGGCGGTACTTATTGGCATTATTTACCATGTTTTGGCTTTGTTAGGCCGTGTTCTTTTATGCGGTATTTTGCGGAATGATATGGTGGGGTGTGATGGAATTGTGGTAGGTTATTAGTACGTGGGGTATGTGAGGAGAGAAAATGTATAAAGTAGAGGAGAAAAGTGAGGAGAGAGAAATGTGAGGAGAGAGAAAAGTAATGATTTGCGGTAAAATGGTGTGGGTTGTGACAAATTGCGGTAGGCTGTGGCACCGCAGTTTGCCAACCGCAGAAAAGAACACGACCTTAGTGTTATTGGGAATTTACTAGCAATAATTATCAATAAATTATTTTTAAATGAGAAAAACACATTGATTATTAAAACACAACACTAATAATTTCTTCATGCATGTACAGTTAAAACATCATTATTATGATTCAATATAATTCAAAATCATTTGTGAGGTGTAAGATATGACTTGTATGGAGAGAATTAGCTAGATGCACTGTTGTTTGGTTGTGAATAAAACTTAGAGAGAGAAAGTTATTTAGAGATAGGTAGGGGAGAAAAGCAAATATTCTTTGTGCAGAGGTGCAATCGTCGAAAGAGGGTGCAGGTCTACGCTAATCATTCTGTCCGTTGAACCAAGTTTCCCTCCCTTTCTTTCTTTCTTTCTTTCTTTCTTTCTTGTCTTTTTTTTTTTTTTTCCTTTCTTTCTTGTCTTTCTTTTCCCCCTTTTTCCTGCTTTGAAACCCCCACCTCAATTAGGGTTTTCATTTTAACCAAAACAAATATCATCCAAACACCTCCTATTCATACCCAAAATTAACACGTGAAACGATTGCATGGCTGTACATGTTAGCAAGAAAAAAATTAACAGTTAAGTTTGTCGATACAATAACCTAAACAACAATTAACAACTGTTTGTAAAACAGGGTCTAGATTTTACTTTAAACCAGTGGCGGATTTACGTCTTTTGATTAGGGATGATAAATAAACTATTATATTCATCCAATACACATAAAATCCGTAATTTTTATCACAAATTATACTGAATTGTTAAATTTTTTTGTATTACGGGTGGCCACGGCCATCCTTGGCTAAATCTGGTATCCGTTCATGCTTCAAACTGCCTCATACGTTTTTTTTTCTTCTCATTTTCATTCGCAACCAATAGTAATTTGTTATGAAATCCAAAACAAATAGAATTATACTAACCTAATAACCCAATTCAAAGTTGCTCGGATCCAAATTCAAACTAAATGAGAAAATGTAAATTTGGATAGATGAAAAATCAACCAGTCTGAAATCCCTCTAATGAAAAATAGCTTGATCCAAAACTGAAATGGAATCAAATTATAGTAATTAACTAAATAACCTAACTTGAAATCAACCAAATTATACTAACCAAATACAAAATCAACAAAATAGGCAACAAGTTTGGATGCTAGCTTGCAATCTCTTTTTTTTTTTTTGTTTCTTTCTATTTTCAGTTTCATGAGAATGATGCAAGAAATAGGGGGAAAGAAAAACCAAACATCTCAAAGCTAACAAAATCCGAAATTGAAATGTGACCACTAGGTTTTATCTCGACATTTCTTATTTTTCTTTTCTTCATTTTCTTCTCAAATTCAAAGTATTGTAGCTTGATCTGATACCCAAGCCGAATCGAATTATGCTAACCTAGTGAGCAGTAAGTTTGGTTAGATTATTTGACCATGTTCTTTGGATGAGTTATTTTCAAGTTAAGATAGTTGTGTTAGGATAAGTATGATAAGTTAGGATAAGTTAGAATGTTTTTTTCTTGAAAATTGTGCTTTTAGAGTGAATGTTTTTTTGAAAAATTGTGTCAGGTTAAGATAAGTTAGGATAGTTAAGTTTAACGTGATAAAAAAACAGAGAATGTGTACAGAAAATACCAACCGATATTGTTAGTTAGTAGCTAGGTCACCTCAAACCAAAAAAAAAAACTTGTTCCAAAATCAAAACAAAATCTAAATTATACTAACCAAAATAACTCAACTTGAACCAACCAGATCCCAAAATCAAACTGGATGATCAATATGTTTTACTTTGATCTGAATCATTCTTATCTCTTTTCATTTGTTTTCTTTCATTTCATTTTCTCCTAAAAATGGAAGAAAAAGGCAAAAGAGCAAACAAAATAGGCTCAATTATGTTACTGTGTAAACTGTGCAAAAGTGCAGGAAGAATGTCTGCTATTGCTACTGCTAAACCTACCTACTACCAATTTCATTCATACTATCAACTGTTACATTTTGGCCCAGCTGTCTATCTTGCGTCTCTCTCTTTTTTGTCACGCATATTTTTTTCAGAATTATTCAGAATTTTATTCCCTTTTCTGCTTCTTCATTGGACATTATGACTCCATTCTTTTGTCCTCTTTTTCTACGTATATATTTGTCTGGCACTTTTTTTGAATATTGCATGGTAAATATGTCTCTCTCAAATTAGGGCTTCCAAATGCATTATTGTCTACTATTGTCAAGGATGGATGCATGTATATGGTTCCACTTTTACTATATCTATAATCTATATTACTTTTTTTTTTTTAACAAGGATAAATGGTCCGTCTCCTTGCACACAACACTCCCGTACTTGGTAAGTCAGAAATGTTCACCCCAAGATTCAAACCCTGGTAAGAGGGGAGAGAAGGTGATGTTCCTTGGCACTAAGGCAAGGACCCAATCGACCTATAATCTATATTACTTGTTTTAGAGGAAATATGATTATTGTGTTCTAAAATCTCTAAGAGGAATTATATTAAGAGATTATTTAGATTTCATGCATTATAATATAGATTTTCCAATCATGTTGAATTTTGTAATTGATTCTAGTGATGCTTAAGTTAGGTTTACAAGCAGTCGTTCTCTATAGTTTGAATGTTTTATTCACCTTTTGATGTGTGGGCGAGGTTAGATCCTCTTAACACATCTCTCTCTCTCTCTCTCTCTCTCTCTCTCTCTCTCTCTCTCTCGAGGTGTGTATGTGTCGACCAATATGTGCCTCTTGCCATATGCGGGCCCGAAGGAGTTGTCTACTTCACTGGGGAAAATTTGCTGAACCACTCTCAGGTTCGGGGAATTAATTTTTTTTAACCTTCCTATTTGAGAGTTTTATTTAACCACTCCTCACCTTTAGTTATAATTTAATTAAAGCGCAAGTCCAATTAAGTATTTAGTGGCAAAAAATCGGATCTTGGTCTCATCGGGTTCGGTCAATTCGGATATTCAGTCAAAAACCCCAAACCCCGACCCTGGCCGAATTTCAATTTGGACAAAATAACCAGACCCGAACCCGAATCACTGAATTTAATTTTTTGTCAAAACAAAAAATTAACTGAATACTAGATTTTGGTTAAAATTTAGATTCGGTCAATTCGAATTCAAGGTTTGGCCGAGTTGACCGAACCCGATTACGAGGATAGTATTCATAACTCACATAAAGAGGCTCAAATTTCACATTTGGTCATTCGGTCAATTTCAAATTTCAACACATGACAACCTCATATCTTAATGGTGAAACTTGGTAAAATAGTAATGAAGAGAAGGTTCACACAGACGACAATCATGCAAACATGCTCACCAAATTATTGCCCATTGCTCAAACTTAATTGGTGTCCGGAGTTGGTGATAGCGCTTCGAGGCTGTTCGCTCGGTGGCGGTGGGGGATGTTAATAGGTGGCAATTAGAGTTAGCCCTACGGGTCGTCCCCTCGGTGGGTGATGTTAATTAGGCGGCAATCAAAGTAATCTTTTTTGGATTGAAGATCGGATCATGGACCAAGGTGAGTTGAAGATTGTTGGGAATATGTCCCATGTGGATCCTTTTTATATTGCTCAATTGCTCTAAATTGTTCTCCAAGTTTTATATAATAGTTGGTGAGAATTGTTCTCCAAGACTTTCCATATATTACTCAATGAATAATTATTGGAGTATAAATAGAAGTAGCTATCATGGCTTTCTATCTGTTAGGGTTTTTAATAAGAGCGACGTAATCAGTGGAAGCGAAATATACCATGACTACTTGATATCGAGAAAAATAAATGAGTGCAAGATTAAAGGGGACACAAAGATTTTTACGTGGAAACCCAAATCGGGAAAAAAACCACGGGCGGCACAACCTCAAACAAATCCACTATTGGTAGAGATTACAACGAACGATCTCACCCCGAGATCAATAGAAAGAGAGTATAACAACTCACATAAACTCTCACAACTTCTCTCACCAATGGGAATACGAAATCTCAGAATATCTGAATACACCTCCTCCCACAGGAGGTGCCCCCGAAATTGGCCACACCAAACAAGGCGAACAAGACCTACTATTTATAGGGAAAACTCCCTATAAACCTACCTTGACTCCCACTCCAATTAGATTTAGAATCTAATACAATTAGGAAACCTAACATGATAAGGAAACCTAAATAATATCCTAATACAATTAGGAAACAAATAATTGTGGGATCAAGAGACTGAGTGATTTTAGGACACTTTCCTAACACTATCATCACATCATCACACGTTAAAGAGCGAGTTTAGCACATAGTGTGTAATTGTGAGAGTTTTTATATTCCTTTTGAGAGCTTTAATGAGGTTTCATCCCTAACTATTCATCTTTGTATTCCTATATATATATATATATATATATATATATATATATATATATATATATATATATATAGATATATATATATAGAGAGAGAGAGAGAGAGAGAGAGAGAGAGAGAGAGAGAGAGAGAGAGAGAGAGAGAGAGAGAGAGAGAGAGAGAGAGAGAGAGAGAGAGAGAGAGAGAGAGAGAGAGAGAGAGAGAGAGAGAGAGAGAGAGAGGGTTTTGTCCTCTAATCTTGATCAAATCACACATTGTGATTGTGATCACCTCTGTATTCATCTTTTCTCATAGTGGAATTTTTCTAGATGTCGCAGGTTTTGTCCTCTAATCTTGATCAAATCACACATTGTGATTGTGATCACCTCTGTATTCATCTTTTCTCATAGTGGAATTTTTCTAGATGCCGCCGTCCGTGGATTTTTCTTTGAGTTTTTTGATTTCCCATGTAAATTGTTTCTCCTTATTTTAACTTTCATTGTTTCCGGTGTGACTCGATCCTATACCGAATTTCCGCATATTTGTTAACAAAAAGTAACATAAATAGATATGTCAAACTTGGTCTTAGTTTTTGAAATTTTTTGTTCCATTTGATCACGCAAGGTTGTTAGAATCAAGATCCTAACTAACTAACTTGAATTCATGGAGTGCGTAGTAGAGATCGGAATTAACCCACGTAGGATCATAGATCAGAATGTAGATGATAGAATCACATCGAGGATTTTGGGTCATAAAATCTTATGATCGTAGATCAGGATTGAGATTTTAATAACTATGATCTCACCCTAAAATGAAATATTGAGTATCTATTTTATTTAATCAAATAAAAAAAGAAAAGAATATTTAGTGTCTGAATTCATGTCCAAGAATCAAATTGCCCAATAAGTTACTTGAGAAAAACTGATGGTAAAAAATTCTGTTCATGTAAGATAGGTTTGATCTCCAAAGCCTGAACACCTTACTATACCTTAGCCACTGTTTGTTGTTGAAAAGGTGATTAATTAACAACCTTAATGAGCAAAAACAGGCTTTTTAACAAACACAAAAGTACGTAGATGTGTTGAATTACTGTTATTAGAGCTCAGTTGGGGTTTAACCTTTCAGAATCTCAGCCGTGAAAACGGTAAAAGTAGTTTGTTTTTACTGTTGCAGCTATTTTTTTATTTTTCTTTTTTATTTAAAAAATGGAGTAAAACATGTACTGTGAAGATAGAAGAATGAAATCAGTGGTATTATGATCAGTTATGTATGATTTTATATATATGCATTCCATGCAATTTTTTTCCTGTATACCTTTGTTTCCTTTTCTTTTAATTAAAATTTGGACTCTAATATAACCCTGTTCTTTTATACGGCTGGGTGGCTGCGGTGCCATAGCACACCGCACCTTGCCACAACCCGCCACAACATACTAATCCACCACAATTTACCACAATTCACCACAATCAACTTTTTCACATTTATCAACACAATTTATAATTAGGGAGTGTTTGGTAGGAACCCCAGCGAGACTTTTCCCCGGGAAAATTTCCCATGGGAAGTTTCGATGGGAAAGATTTCCCCGGGAAAAATTTCCCTTAGCCCCTCTAAGACCTTGGAAAATAGCATGGAAAAAAAATTATTTTGGAAAATGAGAATCTTTCCATTGTTTGGATTGAAGAAAAAAGAATGGAAAAAAAATAGTTGGAAAATTGCATGGAAAATTTGGAGTAATAATGAATAAAAAAATTTCCCTTAAAAAATGAAAGGAAAGTTGGGAGAAAAATTTTGGATCAAAGCCAACCTTTCTTTTAATCCTCACTCTAACTCATCTCTCTATCTCTCTCTCTCTCTAACTTTCGTCTCTCTCTCTCTCTAACTTTCTTCTCTCTCTCTCTAACTCTCCTCTCTCTCTCTCTCTATCTCTCTCTCTCTCCTCTCCTCTCTCTTTCTCTCTCTTTCTCTAAGTATCTTCTCTCTCTCTCTCTCTCTAACTCTCTTCCCTCTTTCTTTCTCGCACTCTCTCTTTTATCTCTCTAAGTCTCTTCTCTTTCTTCTCTCTCGCTCTCTCTCTAACTCTCTTCTCTCTCTCTCTCTCTCTCTCGCTCTTTCTCTCTCTCTCTCTCTCTCTCTCTCTCTAATTCTCTTTTCTCTCCCCCCTCTCTCTCTCTCTCTCTATCGCTCTCTCTCTCTCTGTCTCTGTCTCTCTCCCTGACTCTCTTTTCTCTCTCTTGGTCGCTCTCTCTAACTCTCTTTTCTCTCTCTCGGTCGCTCTTTCTCTCTCTCTCTCTAACTCTCTTTTCTCTCTCTCTCTCTCTCTCGGTCTCTCTCTCTCTAACTCTCTTCTCTCTCTCTCTCTCTAATTCTCTTTTCACTCTCTCTCTCTAACTCTCTTTTCTCTCTCTCTCTCTCTCTCTCTCTCTCTCTCTCTCTCACTCTCTTTTCTCTCTCTCGATTGCTCTCTCCCCCTCCTCCAAATCACGTCATATAATTTAGAAAAATGAAGCTTGACATTGAAAAGTTTCATGCAATTTTTTTTCCATATATTTTTCTTCAAACCAAACAAGGAAAAGAAAGTTGAATAGAAAATCAATTTTTTTCCTTCAAAATTTTACTTGAACCAAACAAGAGAAAGAAATTTACTTTACCCCCAAAATTTTTTCCTCCTAATTTTTTTTCTATGAGATTTTTTTTCCATCCTGTTTTCTTAGGTCCAAACGGACCCTAAGGGAAATTTTTCCTAGGAAAATGGAGAAAATGGTGGGCCCATCGTGAAAATTTTCCCGAAGTCAACCCGCATCCAAACATGGGGAAAATAAGTCAACCCGGAAAAATTGACCATTTTCCCGGGGTTATTGACCAACCAAACACACCCTTATTAAAAATAAAATTCACCACAACTTACCACAGGTCAACAACCCACCACAATCTACCACAATTTTTCTAAACCGACCAAATTCCACCACGCCGCACCGCACC
The DNA here is from genome assembly GCA_029582165.1 of Portulaca oleracea. NCBI lineage: Eukaryota > Viridiplantae > Streptophyta > Magnoliopsida > Caryophyllales > Portulacaceae > Portulaca > Portulaca oleracea. Next base: position 27,467,523 of record CM055892.1, read on the forward strand.
ATATCGCAGCCAGCCGTATAAAAGAACACTACCTATATATATATTGACTTTTAGGATTATTGAACTATAATATCAACATTTATGATTTGACACTAGTTTATCGACTTTTTGCACCTATTTATCGTCAATATATTAATTTTCGTTGATGATGAGTAAAATTAAGTGCTAGTATACCTCCACTGCTGGTATATTAACTAGTATATTAACGTCCAATTTAACTCATCATCACTAAAAATTAATACATTAATGATAAATATGTCCAAAAAATGATATATATATATATATATATATATATATATATATATATATATATATTAGTATTCAATGTCAAAGGTATATTGATATATTTCAGTCAAATACTATTATTATATAAGATCATCTCATCGTATATTTATCAACAAATACTCTAATTATTTACCTACAAATTATTTTTTCGGTTTATGTACAATAAAATATTATAAATATATAGGGGAGCCATTGAATTGATCTAATTTGTGATCTCCTTGAGTAAGGAACTTGATTTTCATCCTTACATCAACTAATGACTTAACTTTCCCTAAACAAAAACTAATTTAATTAATTTAACTTGAGGCAAGGTAAAAAATGAAAAAGGTAGAATTTCAAGGCAAAATAGGAAAAATGATTGGGCATTGTGTGGTGAGCTTTCTTAGTCCCGGCATTATCACTGCAGAGCCAAACACATAGCTTGCAGGAAATATTCCTCTTCCCTTCTTTTTTATTTTCTTTTTTCCCTCCTTCCCAAAAATATTTTGCTAAATATTACCCAACCACTTTTGTCCTACTAGTGAAAATTGACTTAGCAAGGTTATTTGTTCCCCCTCAACCCATGAAAATATCATGTATTGTTGATTGGTGCAAAAAAATAAAAATAAAAATAAATAAATAAATAAAAAGAAAATCGTCATGCATTGTTCATTGCATTGGTGTCACAAAAAGAGAAAATAATCAAAATATGTATTGTGAATCTGCGATATAATGAGTATTATTTCTTTATTTGATTAAATTTCAAAGAATAATAAATTTAGGGAGCGTTTGGTAGGAATTCAGAGAAATTTTTTCCGGGGAAAATTTCCTTTAGGCCCTCTTAAGGAAGATTTTTCTCAGGAAAATATAGGAAATGATGGGCCCACTGTAAAATATTTTTCAAGGTCAACCTACTTCCAAATATGAGGAAAATAAGTCATCTCGTGAAAATTGACCATTTTTAGAGTTTTTGATCAGCCAAACCCACCCTTAATATTAACAATGTCATTTTAACAAATATTTAAGCATTATTTGGTTAAGTTTCAAAGGTGAAAATTCCCATTGGTTGAATACTTAAAAGTTAAAACACAATGAGATGCATGATGGTCAAATTGTTGTATATTTAATAAGCCTAATTGGACTTGGAAAGAACAAGAAGACCGCTTTATCCTACAAATGTGAATGACTAAACTTGTCGATTAAAAGGGGAATAAGATGATACTAATAATACGACTTGTTAGTAATTAAATCTTTTTCTTGGCTGGTTTCTCAGACACTACATAATATATGGTAAAAATTTTAGCCAATCAGCTAAAGTAGAGACATATATGAAAATCTTTATATCCTTAGTCAAAACAAAATTGAAATGTTGTTTAAAACTTAGAATATTTACAATAAGAGATTTGAGAGGATTTAGAGATAATAACTTTGTTAAATCCCCTTAAAATACATGTATTTTGGTATGATGCATATTTTAGCTATAATGGTTTCTAAAAGTTGAAAAATGTATGATTTGCATTTTAGATATAGGGCCTACTTGTATGTATTAAATTTTTGGTAATTATAGAAAAATTAATACAACTTGGACGTAAGGAAAGGTGAGAATAATATGGTATGTGATATACTTTTACTTAGAAATAATAACTTTGTAAAGTTTAACTTAAGTACTATCATTATACAAATGAATTCCATAAAGATAAGATTTAATGTTTATTATAGTAATATAAACACTTTCAACACTTAGCATAAATTTTAGGCTTTCAGCATTTGTAAATGCTCTTAATCACTTGTCCTAGAATTGGTTATTTGTTCAGACAACAATGAATCGAAAAATAATTACTCCCTCTGTTTCATATTAATTGTTGTCTTTGGAAATCGTGCAATCAAATTAAAAAAAATTTGACCATTAATTTCTCAACATAATACAATGAGTTGTTATATAAAATTACCACCATTAGATTGGTAATGGAAAATGCTATCATAAGAGTATAATATTATAATTGTTAGTAATATATTATATTATGTAAGTGACATTGGACACTATGAAAGTCAAAATTATGATAATTAATATGGAAGGGAGAAAATAATAATTCTAAAGTCGTTGGTTAATGGAATTATTGTGAAATAAGCTCATACTTTTTCCATATCAAAGAATTTCTCTTTTTCCTTTTCTTTTTCTTTTTTTTTTGGGGGGGGGGGGGGGTTAAATGATCCAATCATTCAACATTCTTGTGATTGGTGAAAAAGTAAAAAGCAAGATGGAAGGGGAAAAAAAGCCATATCCCCTCCAAGCATTTACACACATACTTTCTTTTCTTTAATTTCTTTTTTTTTAATTTAAAAAAAATAAGGGTTTGGGGTGTATATATTGTTAGGTACAAGTAGGGCAACCCTCCTTTTATAAGAGTGCACAAACAATACTCTCCTTAGTTCTTGTTTACTACTCAGGCTACAAAATTGACTTATCATCCCTTCCTTTCAAACTACCCACCAGACAAAAGAGAAGAAGACGAAAACAAGATCCATCGTAGAGATCATATTATATTCCATCCTGATACACTAATTAAAGGTACATATTCTCAATAATCTTCTTAATTACTATCCTTAATCCATTATATTATACATTAATTCTTCTTCTAGAATAGGAATATTGAATTAGATATCTTAATTTATTCCACATTCATTCACTAAATCTCCATTATTAGTATTTAATCTATATCTTCCTCATCATAAACATACCTTTCTTCTTTTTCATAGGGTTTTTTTGTACTTTAGATCCCAAAATATAGAGCAATTTATTTTTTGGACCATTGGTTTTCATTGAAAATTTGTTAGACCCTGAAATTTATGAGCTCAATAAAAAAAGGACCTTAAAGTTTGTGTGCTGAAAAAAGGGTATATGTACCGTTTTTCTTTCTTTCTTTCCTGGTTAACGCCAAACTTCAGAGCTAAGGTTAAAACTGATATCTGAATTAATTTGACATTCATTCACTAAATCTCCACTACTAGTATTTAATCTATATCATCCTCATCATAAACACACCTTTCTTCTTTCTCATGCTCCTTTTTTTGGAATTCTACCCAGAAAAAGCATTAAAAAAGGAGATTAATTTGTGTAATTTTTCAGGAAGATGATGATGAATAGCATGGGAAACTGTAGTTACTATGAAGCAGGAGGAATTACTACTCCCTTTCCAATCAGTAGCAATAACCCTAATTATTCTTCAAGTTATAATCTTAATGACTTGGACATTTTCATGGGGGGCAGTAGTAGTACTGATAATATTTGTTCAAGAAGTACGGCTTCTGCAACCCTACCGCCACCGGCGTATATTCAGCTTCCGCCGTTGATGCTGAGCTCAGCCACCGGAGCAATGACGTCAGCAGAGGAGGACCTCGAGGCGAAGCCATGCAAGAGCCACAAGGAGGCCGAGAGGCGGCGCCGGAAACGTATCAACGCTCACCTTGCCACCCTCCGGTCCCTCCTCCCCAACCTCCTCAAAGTACGTACTTATTTACCTTAATTAATAACCTTGTTAATTATTTATTTACCATGTATTACTGTTAATTATCTTTATGCTTGATCGTATAATGCCAGACTAAGCAGAACCTGTCCTTGGTTTGAAAAGGGTTTAGTTGGATATAACCTTAATTGATTTGATGCAATGCTGATTAAGAAAAGAAAATATTGTAGTACGGTTTGGACTTTGGAAACATTAACATACGAAATATTCTTACTTTCAAATTAAATAAATAAACACATCAATTAACTACTCCCTCCGTCCCAAATTAATTGACATTTTCACTAAATTTTGACCGTTAATTATTCATAAATTACAATGAGTTACAATATGAAATTATCACAATTTTAGCTTTTAGTAAAATATATTTCTAATGAAGGAAATTTTATATTGTAACTTATTGTAATTTGTGAGTAAGTAACGTTAAAATTTAGTCAAAGTGTCCATTAATTTGGAATGGAGGGAGTATAACGTTATGACTAATGTTTTTACTTATTATTCATAATAAAATATTAAAAAATCACCTTTAAGTAGTCTTACATGAAACGGTTTTTAGAATTTGTGTATGTAATCAGTGAAAATGACACACACACACACATATATATATATGTATGTATGTATGTATGTATATATATATATATATTCTTTCTGTTAGGATGATATATCAATGTATATAGTTTAGATGAAAAAAGAAAAACAAAACCCTTAACTTTGAGTAATGTGTAATCTTGATGGGAACAATGAGGGGCAATTTGCAGGTAGTAGTAGTAAATATGAGGAATGGAATATAATATGATGTTGTGTTATGTACAGACAGACAAGGCCTCGGTGCTAGGAGAGGTGGTCCGGCAGCTGCAGGAGCTGAAAAAGGCGGCCTCCGAATTGACAGCTGGAGGTGGTGGTGACGACGATCACGATCACCATGATCGTTGCGATTGGGACCCTTCAAAGCCCTGTTTGCTCCTTGGGGACACGGACCACGTAAACCTCAGACGCAGCGAAAACGACACTTCCATCCTGGTCGCCACCCTCTGCTGCGAGGACAGGCCTGAGCTCATTGGGGACCTGACCAGGGCCCTGCGGTCCGTCAAGGGGACCGTCGTGAGGGCCCGCATCGCCACTGTGGGGGGCCGAACGAAGGCCGTCTTGTGGGTCCGGGGGGTTTCCGGAGGCAGCGGAGGCGGTGGTGGTGGGGCGGAGGGGCTGCTGAGGAGAGCATTGAAGGTGGTGGTGGAGAAGACTTGTGGTTCTAACAGGAGTGCTGGGTTGGGCCATCTTGGGCTTTTTATGGGTACTAGGATGCATCATCACCATCCTTATTATTGTTAGTTGGGTTGGGCTTTTGATGGGCCGAGTTGGGCTCTTTTGGGTTGTGCAATTGGGCGGGTTGACCCAATACTACTATTTTGAAAGTTTTAAGTGTCTTCACTAACATGTACGAGAATGTACGTAGATCATTATGTATGGTATGCATCAGTAATTAGAATGTCTCACTTTTTTTTACCCTCTTCAATGCTACAAAAAAATGTGGTTAAAACTTGGTGATAACGTAGATATCAAGCTATGAATCTGGCTTAATTTGGGATTGAGTTTATCTTTCCCTTTGATGATTAAGGTCCATTAGATCATTCTTTGAGATAGGGTCCATTTTAGATAAATTGTATTTATATATCCTTGTAAATAAAAAAGCAAATATTAAGCTTAATTTTTCTTGTTTTACTTTCAACCCATTAATCTTATAAGTTATACTGACTAGTCTAATTAATATTTACCATAAGCAATTAAATTACTAGAATCATGACTACGATCCAAGGGGGACGATTACTGATAGATGAAAATTTTAGTATGAGAGTTTATCATCTAAATTTCCATACGAGGAAAAATAGTCTTAACAAAATGCAAAAGTTAAACAAGAGCAACAACCATAATAATAATAATAATAATAATAATAATAATAATAATAATAATAATAATAATAACATTTCCTAAATGCTAGTTAGTTATCTAGAAGAGGGAGAAAAGTTAAAAGGAATGATCCAACAATGTGAGAAATTATTGACCTTATTCACTGAAATGTGATCAATTATTGACTGATTCAAGAAAAATGAGCAGGAAGCAATTAAGAACAATTCCTCATCGACTACACCAATTTTAAAATCTACGTTGTTTGCCAAACTAAATATCTCTATTTGAGCATAGATACCAAGTACATACACATTGTTTACTTATCAAAGTCATGGAATATCAGCAAAATTTCATCCCTTTCAAACATCTTAGTCACAAGGGAAGGTGAACAACTATCACAACTTTCCCACATTTTGGTCAACAATTCTGCATGATTCATCAAATACATCATCATTTGTTCTTTAATTTGTTCCTATAAATACCCTCTTCAGCATCAGATGTTGCCCAACAACTTCAGAAACAAAATTAAAGACAGTTTTTGAACACCCCAAAAAGAAGTGATCAAAATGGCTTCTTCTTCTTTAAGGCAGAGCTTCATCCTGGGTCTGATTCTGATGCTCTCAGTTTCGACATTTCAGAACAGTTTTGCTGCGCGCCATCTTCTCCAAACTGTCCCGAAACCACCCCAGTTGACTCTGCCGCCAATGCCGGCCGTCCCAAAACAACCTCAGCTGACACTGCCGCCAATGCCCGCTGTTCCAGCCGCCGGAAACCTCCCCAAGCCAGCCGCTTTCCCACCAATGTCGGCTGTTGGCCCCAGGGCAGCTCTTCCAACGGCCACTTTTCCACCAATGCCGGCTGTTGGGGCGGCTGTCCCAAAGGCCAGTTTGGCTCCCCAGCCAGCTATGGCGGCTGCGGGTCCCACCATGTCTTCGCCTGCCCCAGCGCCGTCCCACTAAGTCAAGCTCTGTCTCTTAAACCTGCTTGCTGTACATGTTATGCATACATATATATGGATAACATATATAGAGTCGGCTATATATACTCGAGAGTTGTTTGTTAGTATACATAGTCTTTTTTATGAGTTTCAGTTGTCTGTTTTGTGTTTCCGCGTATAGATTTGTTTGCTATTGTAATGTATGATCCCTTGGTCATGCATTGATGCATAGATTTGTTTGCTGCTGTACGTACTGTATGATCCCTTCTTTGTCATGTATAATAAAGAACCTTCTGTTCTGCACCTAAGCTTGTCCGATTTACGGCCTGTTTTTTGAACTCGTGATTGGATTAGAAAAACAAGTTCACCATAATCTTTAAATAATAATTTGATATTTCAGAACAAATTTATTAGTTAGTTCAGTATATAGACTTCAATTCCATACCATAATAATTAACCACATAACAAAGTCGTACGAGTAAAGCTTGTATTTAAGACTCTGATCATATAAGCATAAGGCCGGGAAGGCCATCATCTGACAAATTAAAAACGAAACAAATATATATAACGCTTGATGATAAAATGTTAGGAAATATGTGGAAATTCAATATAGGACCGAGCCACAAAGAAATAATTCAAGTTAAAATAAGGGGAAACAATTTACATGAGAAATCGAAGAACTCGGAAAAAACCCACTGACGGCGACAAACAGAAAAATTCTACTGCGAGAGAAAAGATGAATATATTGGCGATCACAACCACAATGTGTGATTTGATTAAGATTAGTGGACAAGCCCTTGTAACCTCACTCTTTGGGAATACACAGATGGAATAATTAAGGATGAAACCCCAACAAAGCTCTCAACGGGAATACAAAAGCTTCCACAATTATACAATATGTGTTAACTCTCTCTTTGATGTGTTATGAGTTGAGTATAAACCTATATTTATACTCAAAGGTTGATGAAGAATATGGAAAAAAACTGTTGATGGAGTAATATGGAAAGTCTTGATGAACAATTCTCACCATAACAACCTAGAAAGACTTGAAGAACAATTTAGAGTAACTGAGCAATATGAAAAGGATCCGATGGGACATATTCCCAAACAATCTCCACTTTGGATCATGATCCGATCTTTGACCGAAAAGATAACTCTGACTCCCAACATTTAACGTCCACCACTGAGGGGACAACCTTGAAGGGCTATCAACAACTAATATAAGCTGAAAATATAATTGGATATGCTTGGTCTTGGAATGATACGAATCATTTTTGGTCAAGTGAATCGCATCCGCAATAGATTGTAAGGATGCCTTCCGGGAGATAACACCACCACATAAGCTGAAAATATAATTGGATACGACTAGGCCCCTTATTTGAGGTTGAGCCTAATAAGTCCACTAGCCCTTGAGGGATAGAGGAAACAAAGCATGCACGCTTGTTGTTACTCCTAGGAATTGATCCTAAAACCTATGGGATACCATAATCTAGTGGATACCAACTGACTTAGGAGCTCATTGATAAGTGGTAATGTAAATATCAACCCAAGTCTTAGTTAAAGGCTTAGTTTATCCTTCCTTTAGATTATTAAGTTTGATTAGAATGTCTTTGAGATATATTTAAATAAATCACATTCATCATCCTATAAAACAAAGTAATTGTCAAGCTTAGTTCCTTTTTTTTTTGTAATTTCAATGTTTAATCTCATAAATTATATTAACTAATCTAGCTAATATTTACCATAAACACTTTAATTACTATAATCATGACTACGATCGACTGAGGACTACTAGCATATGAAAAATTTAGCATGATAGTTCATCGTCCATCCATATTAGTAGTTTCCATGGAGGAGGAGGAGGAGGAGGAGGAGGAGAAGGAGGAGGAGGCATATACATTAAAAATAATAATAATAATAAGGCATAGATTTTTGAATGGCCGGTTAACAATAACAAGAAGAAGAAGAAGAAGGCATATACATTAAAATAATAATAATAAGAAGGTATAGATTTTCCCAAAGGCTAGTTATAAGTTATCTAGAAGAGGATGAAAAGGTAAAAGGAAAGGTGCAAATGTGCAATATTAAAGTGAGAAATTATTGACTTTAATTACGGGAATGTGATTAATTTTTGACTAATTCAAATAAAATAACTAGCTAGTTTAACAAATAAGTAATTAAGAATGGTTTGTCATTGACTGAACTAATTTTAAAATCGATAGAGTTTGACAACCTAAATCACTCCATTTGACCTTACTTATTACACATTGTATTACTTATCAAAGTCATGGAAATAGAATATAAGCAAAAATTCATCCTTTCAAACATCAAAGTCACAGGGGAAGGTGAACTACTATCACAACCTTCCCACATTTCGGTCAACAATTGTGCATGATTCATCAAATACATCAGCATTTGCTCTTTAATTTGTTCCTATAAATACCCTCTTCACCATCAGATGTTGCACAACAACTTCATCAGAAACAAAATCAAAGAACAACTTACACAGTTTTTCAACAACCGAAAAACACAAAGAAAATTACACAGGTTTTCTTTTTTAGCACTCAAAATGGCTTCTTCTTCTTTAAGGCAGAGCTTCATCATGGGTCTGATTCTGATGTTGTCAGTTTCGACATTTCAGAACAGCTTTGCTGCGCGCCATCTTCTCCAAACTGTCCCGAGACCACCGCAGTTGACACTGCCGCCAATGCCAACGTTCCCACAACAGCCTCAGCTGACACTGCCGCCAATGCCAGCAGTTCCGGCTGCCGGAAACTTCCCTAGGCCAGGCGCCGCTTTCCCACCAATGCCGGCTGTTGGCCCCGGGGCGGCTCTTCCAACGGCCACTTTTCCACCAATGCCGGCTGTTGGGGCGGCTGTCCCAACTGCCAGTTTGGCTCCCCAGCCGGCTGTGGCGGCTGCGGGTCCCACCACCGACGTCCCTGACACCCCTTCGCCAGCCCCAGCCCCGTCGCACTAAGTCGAGCTCGATCTGGTTCTTAAACCTGCAGTTATATATGGATACATATGTAATGTAGCATATATATAGAGTCGATTATATACTCGAGAGTTTTTTTACTGTACTGTATGATCTGATCCCTTTGTTATGTATTAATAAAAATTAGCTTTTGTTGTACGTACGCTGAAGCTTGTTGGATTTTCTGCCTACGATTTTTTTCAACTTATTTTTCAGAAGAACAAATTCAAATAAGTCTATGTATAAAATTAGTAAACATAGCAAAATAAATTTAGTTAAAATGAACTGAGCGGAATAGACAGCCATTGCTTTGTTCAATGGAAAGACTGCATAATAACAGCATTGGAAGTGGGAAGGGTAAGGCTCCAGTCTTTTATGCGGTTGGTTACGGTGCCGTGTGGTGGAATTTTAAAAAGTATAGAGGATTGTGGTAAGTTGTGGTGGAAATTATGCTAGGTGGGTTGATATATTTTAATTTGAAATTGGAAAAATTAAATTGGTATATTTTTAAGTTAAAAAAAATTACGAAAGAGAAATGGTATTTTAATGTGAAATTGAAAAAAATAAATTATGGTAGGTGGCTTGTGGTGAAAAGTTTTAAGTTTTATTAAAAAGAGAAATGGTATATTGCAGTGAATTGTGGTGGAAATTTGAAAAGTATTGTGCGGTTAGATCCGCAACCACCCAACCGCGGAAAAGAACGGGATCTAAAACTTCTAATTAAGAGAGCATTTGGTAGAAAACCTAGGAAAATTTTTCCGGGGAAATTTTTCCATGGGAAGTTTTCCTGGGAAAGATTTCCCAGGGAAAAATTTCCCTTAGCCCCCCTCAAGAGAAATTTTCTCTAGGAAAACGTAGAAAATGGTGAGCCCACCGTAAAAATTTTCCCAATGTCAACCTACATCCAGACACGGGGATACTCAACCCGGGAAAATTGACCATTTCCCGGGGTTTTTGACCAACCAAACGCATAAGATTTAAGACATTGATAGATCCGAGCATCAATTTTATTTTTCAAAGTAAATTATAATGGACTAAAGTAATATGTCTCATTAAACCTTCTATGAAACTTTCTATGAAGTTGTAGGTAGAGAATGAAATCTAAATTTTGGGTTAATTTGAACATTATTTCTAAATTGTAAAATTTAGATGAAAGACTGCTATATCCAACTCCCCATACTTCGCTAAGTGATATTTTAGAGCATTGATTTTAACTTTAGTGTATATCTAAGCATCAACAAAGTCCTAATCTGATCAACACCTAACAGATTGATATAAACCGCTTATTACAAAATTTGTAAGGCTAAATTTGAAATTAGGACACTATTTTATTATGCAGATAAATTTGGTCCATTTATTGGGAGTCCATCTTCAGGGTATCCATCAACAAATTTAATAGGCCAGAGAATAAGGGCTAAATACCGAATTCCTTGTGACGAGTATGAGTGATTAACCCTTCAATTTCAATCGAAAATATTTTACATCCACCAAAAATAATACTTCACCGAGAAATATATATGTAGAAGATGAGATAAATTCATGATTTCTATCTTTTTTTTTGTTCCCTCCATTCCATGTCAATTATTGTCTTTAGAAATTGTGTTGCCAAACTTTACGCTTAAATTGTTCAATATGTATAATGACTTAACCTATTATATAAAATTACTCTCATAAGAAATATTATCCTACAAATATAATATTGCAATTGTTAATAAGAAATTATCAATCAAAATATGACATTGAATATTGTAACAGTCAACCAAATAACAATCGATATGAAACGAAACGTGTATCTAGCTAGGATATTTTCATCCATCAACAAATATTCTAGAAAGAACAAGAAGAAAAGGACATGCCAATAAAATAACACAAATGAAGCAATACAACCAATTTTATTAGTGTGACCTATAGATCGAGCTGTTGTTGACCCACAATGTTACTAGTTATATAAAGGCATATTAGACTTGACCCAAATGCATGAAAATCTATTGATCTTAAATACCAAAAGGCATGTCTGATGTGTTGTGTCAAACAGGAAGGTAAGCTACCTTGTATTCCTCTACATTTATTGGCCAACCACATGCCAACATTCATCTAACCAAACATAATTAAATTGTTAATTATTTCAAATTTCCAAACCCATCAACACAAACTCCCTCTTATAAATACCCATCAAACGAACCAATTTCTCCACACAAAAAAATCACAAACGTCAATCACTCCTTACCAGAATCTAAGAAAAACACATAGAAAAACTTCGACCCAAGCATCTTTAGCTAAACTTGAAGATGGCAACTTCAAGGCAGAGCTTCATCCTATCATTGATTGTTATCTTAGCAATCTCAACCGTAGATATGAGCTTTGCTGCTCGACATCTTCTCCAAACACTTCCTCCAATGCCAACAATCCCAAAGCTACCACAAGGCAGTCTGCCACCAATGCCAGCATTCCCAAAACCACCCGTCCCCACCACCGCACTGCCGCCCATGCCTGGCGGCGCCACCCTTCCTCAGGCCACTCTGCCGCCCATGCCGGCCACTGCAACCACCCTTCCTCAGGCCACTTTGCCGCCTATGCCAGCTATGCCGTCAGTGGGTCCTACACTACAGAAGGCAACTATGCCACCTATGCCATCAGTGGGGCCTACTTTCCCTCAGGCGACTTTGCCGCCTATGCCAACAGTGGGGTCTACTTTGCCAGCTCAGGCCACTTTGCCACCTATGCCATCCATGCCTTCGATGCCTACTGGCATCCCTACCATCCCTTCAGCTGTTGCCCCATCTCCATCCGGCCATTAAGTAATTAAAATTCATGGATTATAAATTCCAGTCTCAGACTGTAATGTTTGTATAATATATCTTCCATTTGTTCTCAACTTCTATTGTAGTTGAGATTGAGAGGGTGTTTTGTTTTGTATGGTTTTCAGTTTTACAATTTCTTGGTGTGTGTTATATTTATTTATAAACATTTCTAGCTTGTAAATTGATTGAAACTTGTGTGTGCGTGTTTTATTTTTTTTTTTTTTTAATGATTTCCTTCAAACTAGAGACACATTGCCGAAATTCAATTGAGCAGATTATAGTCGGATAGCAGTTACAGTACATCATAATTAAGATGATACTGGTCCAATAAAACTGATGTAATTAGAAAGTGTGTTTCTTATTTGAGAATGCAAAAATGATAAGTATCTTTACCCATATGGTTAACCTAAGTAACTCATAAAGTTAAATGTAAATGTATTTAAATTATTATAAATGTATGTTTCACTGTTTTGAGGGTTATTAAAACTTATAAACAATATAAAAATAATTATCTATTTATATTTTCTCATAAATATGAAACTAAGCATAAAATGTGCATTTTCTATTATGATAGATAAAATTAGACTATTATTTATATTTTTTGACTTAGCTAATACATATTACATTCTTATAGTTGATAAATATATATAATTTTTAGAGAGAATATTATCAAAAGTTACAAAAATATGAAATATAAACAATTCAAGATGATTATTAGCCATCTAAGTTAAGATCGATGTAGGTGTCTCACTGTCCTTGAGAATGTCAAAGGGCCTGAAGAAAATGACAAATGTCTTGATTTAAGATGAATAATAACCATTTTGAATTTTACCTACATCACTAAATAAATTAATATAAACATATTTAAATTATTATACATGTATGTTTCATTACTTTGAACGTGATTTACAATTTACATAAAAATAATTATTTATTTATTTATATTTTTTACACAAATATGAAATTGTGCATTACAAGATGTATATATATAACCCACTTCCGAAAATCAATAGAGCCTATACAAATGTTACAGGTTTACGTGATGCATCTTTTCTTGATGTTTTGTAGATTCTTTAGAAGAAATAATTTCAGCCCCTATGTGCTTCAACAGAGTAGGTTGTCTCAATCTCCTTTGATTTCTCAAAGGGTTGACTTAATTGTTCCTGCTGATTCTAAGCGAACTATTTTAGACCCCATATGTGCAAAATTAACTCATCCGTTAGTTGGTGATGATGCTCTATTGGTTCTCGTGGTTGTTCTTTCCACCTCCGCGATCGTACAAGGATGTGCTATGTGATCATGCTACTAATGATAGTGAGGACACAATGTCGATTCAATATGTGTTTGATGTTTCTCCTGATCTTGAGGATTCTATTATGGTACTTTCAAATGCCAGTGCTAGCTAGGAGTAAAAGGAGAGACACGTAAGGTCGTGTTGAAATCTAAATGGAGGTTGGTCTTGGAAGTTTCTCGGAAGAATAAGTCCTCTGTTATTGAAGCGCCAAGGAAGTTGAAGGATCCAAGGATTATTGAAGCGGTACTTGATCAAAAGAGGGCTTTGGTGAGAGAGGTTTGTGGGTTAAAGGTTTTACCAACCAAAAAGAAGTGAATTGCCTTTTGGGTGATTTCATAGCTCTTTGTAGATGTTTGTATCTGTCTTTTCTGATTTTTTTGTCTGTATCTTCCAGCTGTTGCTGTTTATTTTTGGTTTTGTTCCTACTGTTTTTGCTGTTTTGCGAATATTTTATAATATCTTTGATGCTTTATAGTCTTTTTGACTTCCAACTATGGAAAAAAAAATTCCAGCCCACATAAGTTCATAGAGTAATATAACCAAATTCCGTTTCAATCATATATCTAAACATTTCCAGCCATGAACAAATTTTCTAGAAAGAAGAAAAAGAAGAGGAAAATAACACAAAGGAAGTAAAATAACCAATTTTCTTAGTTTGACATCAATGAATCAGGCTGTTGACCCACACTGTTGCTAGTTATATACAGGCATATTAAACTTGATACAAATGCATGAAAACAATTGATTTTAAAAAGCAACAGGAAGGTAAGCTACCTTGTGTTTCTCAACATTTATTGGCCAACCACATACCAACATTCATCTAACGTCTCATTCAATAGTTAATTGTTTGAAATTTCCAACCCCATCAACACAAACTCCCTCCTATAAATACCCATCAAATGAACCAGTTTCTCCTCACAAAAAACTCACAAACATCAATCATTTCCTGATCACAATCCAAGAAAAACACAGAAAAGTTGTTCAATTCAAGCATCTATCTTTTGTTGTACTTAATTTCATCCTGAAGATGGCAACTTCAAGGCACAACTTGATCCTATCTCTGGTTGTTATGTTAGCAATCTCAACCCCACAGATGAGCTTTGCTGCTCGACATCTTCTCCAAACACTTCCACCAATGCCAACAATCCCGAAGCTACCACAGGCCAGTCTGCCACCAATGCCAGCATTCCCAAAACCAACACTCCCAACCACCACACTGCCACCCATGCCTGGTGGCACCACCCTTCCTCAGGCCACACTGCCACCCATGCCGGCTGCTGCAACCACCCCCCTTCCTCAGGCTACTATGCCGCCTATGCCAGCTATGCCATCAGTGGGTCCTACACTACAGAAGGCCAGTTTGCCACCTATGCCAACAGTGGGGCCTACTTTGCCAGCTCAGGCCAGTTTGCCTCCTATGCCAAGCGTGCCTTCTGCTCCTAAGCTCACTTTGCCTCCTCTTCCGGCTATGCCAACTACTACACCCACTGCCATCCCCAGCATCCCATCAGCTGTTGCTCCATCTCCATCCCACTAAGTATAAACTCATCCATATATTCAACCTTGCCGAGGGCTGTATCATTTGTTTTGCACTTTTGTTGTAGTTGAGACTGAGAGAGTGAGAGGTGTTTTGTATGGTCTTGATCCTGCACGTTTACGATATATTCTTTGCTGTGCATGTTTTCTGCTTCGTAATTTTCTATGTACTACATATCGATCGGTAATTAAGAACATCGTTTCTAGCTTGTATATCCAAACTTGTCTGATATACTCATTTCTCCACTCAAGAGATAAATTAACTTGTCTTATTTACTCATTATTACTCCATTCAAGATATAAACCAACTAAATATTCCATTCAGCAGAATGCAAATGCATGGCAATATACAGCAGAACAAAATGAGATGGCCTGGTAAAATACGACTGATATAATCATGCACGTTGATATCAGCTCAGGCAGGGTGATTCACTAAGTGTTTTGCCTCCACCCTCGCTTTCACTACATCATTCTACCACCACGCCCCCTTTCACTTGGATTCCACCTCCGCGAGAAACTTCTAAAATGTCCCTAGCCGCTCTTCTAATAAAGTCGGCCATCTTATCCGACATATTAACTCCATTTTCTGATCTCGACGCCCATAACCCTCTTCTCTTTGTGTTCCTTGAATGACTCGGCACTCTCGCTATCCAACCTCCACCACTTGATGCTATAGACACCATCAACCCTACTTTTCCGTTTAAAACTCTTTACCTGCACGTCTACAACCAACGATTTATGCGGCGTTGTTAGTTGCTCATTGGGCAACACTTTGCAGTCCTTGCAGGCGAACCTATCACTGACCCTAGTGAAAATAAAATCAATCTGCATCATGGAGGAGCCACTCATGAACGTTGCCAAATGACTCTCCTTCTTAAACCAAGAGTTTATGACCGCTAAGTCATTTAATGCAAAATCCAACTGAGACTCCTCACCACTGTATCAAACCTCGAACCCAAAACCACCATGCACAATCTCATACACTGCATTTGAAGCCCCAATGTGTCCATTGAAATCTGCTCCCACCACGAGTTTCTCGCTGCTAGAGATACTATAGAAATTCACATCTAACTCAGCCCAAAATTGCCTTTTGACCTGATTAAGAAGACCTATTTGTGGAGCATACACACTTACTATATTGAAGACATCCACCCCTTGGATGATCTTAATTGAGCACCCGCAATGTTAACATGAGTTATACTCAATGGATGAGGTGGAAGCAGTATGACCCATAAAAAAAGTTAGAGTTAGACTCTCCATGTTAACTTGTTTTCCAATAATGAGTGCGAGTTTGATTAAAATAAATAAAAAAAAATGTGTAGGCCCATATTTAATAGTTTAAATACACTATAACAAAAATAAAAAATATGAAAAAATATGTCGAGAATCCCGTCCTCGTCCTCGCGCGGCGAGTTCGAGTTCGAGCTTTTCTCATCACCGATACACGTCCTTGTCGCTGCACTGTCTTTCTGCGTTATTTCAATTTCAAACTCGCCGTTGTGGATGGTCTAAGTGTAATGCAATCACTCGCGCGGTTTATCTCAACTACATTGTCTATATTAAATCTTTTCTAACCAAGATTCCAACTCCATTAATAAGCATAATGCTCATAAAACTCAATACTCATAAAATACCTATCACATATAAAAAATAATTAATATTAGGGGTGTGTTTGGTAGGGGGAAAATGTTTTCCTAATTTTCTAGTGTTTGGTACAAAAAAAGTTTAAAAAATCATTTCCAAAGAAAATCATTTTCCTCTAAAGGAAGGAAATTGACTTTCTTTGTTCAACCTAGAAAAATCATTTTCCACCATAGATTGGTGGATCGATTTTTACTACTAACTCTAACTGAAATTTGAGGCTCAAATTTAACATTAACGGTTTTGCTCGAAATTTTGTAACACGATAGAATTGATTAAAAAAAACCTCAAATAAAAATTTTAGCTCAAAATATTTTTATTTGATAACATTTATCACGATATACATCAAATCAAAAGTTTTTGCCCTAAAACTAACTGAAACTTTTAAAAATTCAAACTGAACTGTTTGAATCGAAACTTTATGATTTAATAGTATGAACTAAAAAAAGCTCAAATATAAATTTTGATCTCCAAATATTTTCATTTGTAACATATATCGCCACTTTTATCGACATTTTTTTGCGGTTAAATATAACTGAAACTTAAGAGCAAAATTCAATTTTCTCAGGTTGTCACGAAACTTTACAATACAATAGAAATTATTAAAAAAACTCAAATATGAATTTTGAACTCCAAATATTTTCATTTGTAACATATATCGCCACTTTTGTCCAACATTTTTTTGCAGTTAAATATGACTGAAACTTAAAAGCAAAATTCAATTTTATCGGTTTGTCATGAAACTTTATAACACGATAGAAATGATTAAGAAAAGGTTAAATATGAATTTTGAGCTCCAAATTTTTCATTTGTAACATATATCGCTATTTAATTATATCGGCATAAATGATCATTTTTTGAAAACTAATTTATCTCCTACCAAATAAGGGAAAATTTGGTAGGGGAAACCATTTTTCTTGAAAAATCATTTCTCATGGAAAATAATTTCCTCACAAATCATTTTCCTCTCAACCAAACACATCCTAAATATTCCATATACAGAGAACAAATACCAAAAAAAGGAATGAAACAAAAATCCAAAGAAAATTTTAAAAACCACAAATAAGTACAAATGGGGTGAACTAGAATCTTAAGATGAGTTTAAATTAAGGACAAAAAAAGGCTAGTTGTATTAGAAAAATGAAAAGAAAAGAAATTGAGTTTGGGCACGCATTGACCCGTGTGCACGACAATATCAATCGTTATATGATATACTTATCTACTCCAATTAAAATATTAAATTTTACAAAAACAATTCATTAATATTAAAATAAAATTCATTGTAATTATTAATATTATTATAAAATTTATGAATACTTTTAAAATTTACTATACGTAACGTAGGTAGGTACCTTGTATGGGCATAATTTAGGATGACCACATAGAGTATGTCCTGATCTACAATCATTTTTTCAATAAAATACGAGCATTTACGTGGTGCTTCAATTTTCTTAGTTCGACGAACGAAAATCATCAGGTTGACCCAAATTAGTTATACAATGGTATATTAGCTAAGACTTGAACTAAGTTGAACATGAGATCCATTGATTTTAAAAACCAAAAGGCATGTATGATGTTTTGTGTCAAAGAGGAAGATAAGCTACCTTGTATTCTCAACATTTATTGGCCAACCACACACCAACATCCATCTAATGAACCATTAATTAGTTGGTTAACTATTTCAAATGTAGGTTAGACACCAGGCCATCAACACAAACACAAACTCATTCTCTCGTATATAAATACTGATCAAATCAACCAGTTTCTCCACACAAAAACTCACAAACATCAATCGCATCACAGTCTAAGACAAAACACACAGAAATTGAAGCATCCATCTTTTGGTGTAGTTTCCTTATTGCTGAAGATGACAGCTTCAAGGCAGCACAGCTTCATCCTATCACTGATTGTTGTGTTAGCAATCTCAACCCTACAAATGAGCTTTGCAGCTAGACATCTTCTCCAGACACTCCCTCCAATGCCAACAATCCCAAAGCTACCACAAGGCAGTCTCCCACCAATGCCAGCAACATTCCCAAAACCAACACTCCCGACCACCGCCCTGCCGCCCATGCCTGGTGGCGCCACCCTTCCTCAGGCCACTCTTCCACCCATGCCGGCCGCTGCAACCACCCTTCCTCAGGCTACTATGCCACCTATGCCATCAGTGGGGTCTACTCTTCCAGCTCAGGCCACTTTGCCACCTATGCCAACCATGCCTTCAGCTCCTAAGCTCACTTTGCCTCCTCTCCCAGCTATGCCAACTACTACTACACCCACCATTCCTTCTGCTGTTGCTCCATCTCCATCCCACTAAGTATAAACTCATGTCATATATTATTCCAGTTCCAGACTGTGTTTGTATAATCTTTTATTTGTTTTCAACTTCTGTTGTAGTTGAGACTTGAGAGTGAGAGGGTGTTTTGTTTTGTATGTTTTGAGTTTTACCATTTTTTGTTGTGTGCTATATATGTAGCCTATATTTATAAACATCATCTTTTCCTGTAAATTGAAACTTGTGTTTTTATTTATGCTTTCCCCTAAGCTAGACACACGTTTCTGAAATGCAATTCAGCAGATTGCAGATGCATGGCAAATTAGCTATCACAGTACGTATAGCATAAGATGAAAAGCTATTCAGAAACGACAGAAAGTGTGTTTCTTATTTCAGAAATATGTCAAACGGAAACATATATAATAATCTTCACTTTAATTACATTCTTAACGACATAATATATGTTTTTCACATTTCTATGACTTACATGTAGAGACCAATTACCTATCTCTGCCGGCCTACAAAAAATAACTCCAAAGAAGACCAAATATATATACTCTCAACAGAGTTGAAAATTTATCCTATTCACTAGGGTTCAAATCATAGCTAGTGGCCAATAAAGTAATATTTTGGGGTTCCTTATGGCTCTGCTTTTAGGACTAAGCTTTGGTGGGGCCTAGTTCATGGCATGGTTGTGTGAACCTCTTCCCTTATTATTTGTCATTTAGGTTGGATTTGATATTGCGTTAGTTTCATATTATTTGTCATCTAGGTAATGTTCGGTAAAATTAGCTGCTTAGATAGCTTATAGTGGATTATATAACAAATAATGTTTTAGATAGTGGATAATAGATAGTTGTTCAAATGAACATTATGTTCAATAAATTTAGCAATTAGTTAACTTATTAATGTAAATTGACATAAAATGATATTTATAATTTTCAAATATCAAATTTTCAAAGTGTATTTTTTTTTTGCCAAAAATGTAAAATGTACTTTCAACGCTAACGGTTAATTTTATTAACATTTTAGAAAATGCTACTTAAAACGCTAAACTCTACTCTCTATTCTTTAGAGAAGTAAGTAATTGTTTTACCTTGTCTATTTTTATTTAGTTTACACACACTACCTCAAATAGCTTACATACACAATGTATATATAAAAATTCATATAAATAAGTGATAACTGGTTTTTGTGAATGGTTTTATGGTTTTAATTATTAAAAATTGTAAAATATGTGTTTAAAAATTTATTTATTTGAGTGATCTTGAGAAGTTTTGATTAAAAAAATGTTTGGAGAACTAAGCTTTATTATTATTGATGGTCTTGACTCTTGAGAATGAAGTTTTGATAAAAGATTGTAAAATATTAAAAATTAAACACTGAAATTCATTATCTACGGCTTTAACAAGATTTAAAGTTTTATAAAAATAAGAGAACTGAAATAACCCTAGAGAGGGGATGATTAGGGTTATGTAAATATTCTGCACTTCAATCAACACAACTAGGTTAAATAGCACTTTTAAATACTGAAAATAACTTCTTTATTATTGAACAAAAAGTGCTTAAGGGAAAAGGTTACAACTCAGCTGGTAAGAGGACTGTGAGGTCCTCAGAACAGCTTACAGAGGCAGAAGACTGGGCAGCTATCTTCTGATCTTGAGGCCTCACAGAAGAGGCGATTACACACAGTGACCTCACTCAACAGAGGATCACTGGACACAAACAACCTTACGACCGCAGAGGGTCCTCACCAGTTAGATCACTGGTTACAAAACTCACCACAACCCAAATGTGGTTACACTCAGAATTCACACAATTCCTACACTCAGAGTTTTCTTTCACAAAACTCCCACAACTGATTTTCTTCCTTGGAAATCGATTAATTGGTTACAAAGAAGAGGCAACAATATATATATAGGGTCTTGGAGGCAACAGCTACTTTCCTTTCTTCAGAATATTTTCCACATTAGACCGGATCCACAATCTTGCCACGCAATCTTCTTAGCTCCATATTTCTTTCTTTCTTGTTTGGTCTCTAAAATAAGGAAGGTCAAATCATTAGATTATACTATCACATAAATATGGATAAGAGATGAGATTAAGATATGATTGATACTTCCCTAAATTATCTTTCAAACAAAATACTGCTGAGGTGGCTGCCGTCTGGTGATGGAGTTGAGGTCCTCACGTACAGTCTGAGCGTGGAGATCCTCAAGGATAGTCTGAGCCTCTTTAAGAACTATAATCCATTATTCATGTTACAGGCTATTATCTTAGGTTTTGAACATACTTTGAAAATACCATTAGAAAAAGTAAAATATATTATCCATGATTGAGTACTTATTTTTAAAATACTAAAAAATACAAAAATTTGTATGTAGTTGCTTTTGACGATTTGACCATTTCAGAAAAATATTGAAAATAAAAATTAAAGATTATTATGGACAATTTTAAACATATTTTTAAAGTGAAAATATAAGACAGTGAAATGTTATTATTTATAATCTTGATTATATGATAAAAATATAGAATATCATAAAAATAAAAAATTATTCTCCATTGTTATAAAGATACGAGCGCCTATATGGTGCTTCAATTTTCTTAGTTTCACAAACAAAAATATCACATTAACCTATATATAACGGTATTTATCTTTTTGAAAATTATTCAATCAATTTATATAAAAAAAATTGATTATAAATTTATCAATATATGCAATGATTTGTTAACTGAAATTAGTATCATTAGATTAATGGAGAAAAATGTTTTTACAAGAGAACAATTTATAATTTTTTTGAAAAATATATTGTTAGAAAATAATGATCAAAGCTTTGCATAGGAGACCATAAAAAATCAAAAAAGACAAATATTAAGGAATAATGGAGGGAGTATTAGCTAGAGTTACGTTGGACCAAATTCCATATGAAATCCATTGATTGTAATTTGAAATAGGAAAAGGCATGTATGATGTTTGCGTGAAACAGGAAGGCAAGCTACCTTGTATTTATTGGCCAACCACATACCAACATTGATGTAACGAACCATTAGTTGGTTAACTATTTCAAATGTAGGTTGAACACACCAGGCCATCAACACAAACACAAATTCATTCCCTCCTATAAATACCCATCAAATGAACCAGTTTCTCCACACAAAAACTTACAAACTTCAATCACTTCCTGATCACTATCCATTAAAAAAAAAAAACAGAGAAAAGTTGTCCAATTCAAGCATCTGTATATCTTTTGCTGTACTTATAACTTCCCGGGTCTTGCTCATCAAGATGGCAACTTCAAGGCAACACAGCATCATCCTATCACTGATTGTTGTGTCAGCATTCTCAACCCCACATATGAGCTTCGCAGCGCGACATCTTCTCCAAACACTTCCTCCAATGCCAACAATCCCGAAGATACCCCAAGGCGGTCTGCCACCAATGCCAGCATTCCCGAAACCACAACTCCCCACCACCACACTGCCGCCCATGCCTGGCGGCGCCACCATTCCTCAAGCCACTCTTCTGCCCATGCCGGCCGCTGCAACCACCCTGCCTCAGGCCACTTTGCCGCCTATGCCAGCTATGCCATCAGTAGTGGGACCTACAGTACTACAGAAGGCAACTTTGCCACCCATGCCAGCTGTACCTACTTTCCCTCAGGCCACTTTGCCACCTATGCCATCCATGCCGTCAGCTCCTAAGGTCATTTTGCCACCTATGCCGTCAGTGGGGCCTACGCTACAGAAGCCGACTTTGCCACCTATGCCAACAGTGGGACCTACTTTGCCAGCTCAGGCCACTTTGCCACCTATGCCAGCTATGCCAACTACTACTACACCCACTGTCATCCCTGCCATCCCATCAGCTGTTGCTCCATCTCCATCCCACTAATTTATGTAGTTGAGACTTGAGAGTGAAATGTCTCTGATATCTGTTGTATCGATCGTTTTTGAGTTTTACAATTCTTTGCTGTCTTGTGGCACATACTATACAAAACATTTGCTTGTCATTTCTTCTCTATGTACTCTGTATTAATAAACACCATTTTTTCTAGTATATCCAAACTTGTCTCTTGCTTTTTTTCACATGGGTAAAAAGGAATTACAAACTTAGGAAGCCCTAATTCTGTCACGGCGTATTTCTAAGTTGTCCTCGAACAAAATTAAAGGAAGTTCTGAAGAGTGATTAGTGACTACAATTCACCACAGTTATGATTGATAGTGTATTCTTCCAACTGACCCAATCAGTTTTATGATATCTAAAATAATCATATCAACTTGCCATTGAGTTTGGATACTTAATTCCTTTAATTGCTTAATAAGAATGAGACTATCGATCTCTGGTAAAACTTGTGTCTTACTTATACATATAAATGCCTTGAAACAATACACATTTAGCAAAATGCATAGCATTAACACTTAACAGGATATGATCATAAGATGAAACTGGTAAAATACTACATACTCGATCTACTCTAAGAGCATCTGCAATGGTGAGTTTTAATTTGACTCACTGCTGACGTGGCATGAAACGAGAACGAAGTGAGGCCGTGTAGGACATTTCAGTGGTGAGAATGAAACTCGTTTCGCGAGAATCTCGCTTTCAGTCTCGCTAGACGAGTTTGAAAGCGAGTTTGAAATATTAATATTTTAATCATATTTTTTTCTCTCTCCTCCTCCATCTCATTTTTATCAATATAACCAAATTAATTATATTTTTAAGTAGGACACATTTACTTTTTTTAATTAATATGAGTCAAACTCATTCTCACCATTGGAAAGCAAACTAAATAAAAAGTTAAATTTTGACTCTCTTGATAGGGGTCCACAGATCCAACGTCATACAATTAGTCAAACTCAAACTCACCATTGCGGGTGCTCTAATGTACTAGCTAGCCTCCCTAAATCCCTACCACAGTTCATCATCTTTCTACTAATATTTTTTGGTCCAATTTTATTTAGAGTCACCGATCAGAAGGTCCATTGTAACAAGATGAATTTTCCCTGATTTATTAATTACTTCTATACATAATGTTAGTTCTGGTTCAGGGAACACAATAAAAGGCCACATATTTTGAATGAACTAGAGATCATACAGAATAAGAGTAAACAAGGGATAGATGGACTAAACTGTTATCAAAATCATCTTTGTGAATTTGCTGTTGAAAATCGTTCGCTCAGTTTATATCATTGTTCATCATGAAACCTGACCACCAAAAAGTAATGCTGCCAGAAAAGATTGCTGAAAGATCGAAATATTCACAACTTTAACATAATTGATCATGTCTAGGTCATAGGTTATTTGCGCAAAACTTGACCAATTCTGAGAAAACAATGATGGTATTCATGAAGAGGATGAATTCCAAATTAAAAACAATGCTATTTCAAAATTCTCTTGGAGAACACATTTTCCTTTTTCGAAATAAGAAGAAAAGATTGAAAAAAATAATCAGAAAGAAGCTTCTATATGGTGACCAACACTATACATAAACTAATAATGAAGCAGTTGACCCACAATTAGTTATTCACTCTTATGTTAGACTTGACTCATATACATGAAATCATTGATTCTAATTTCTAAATACCAAAAGGCATGTCAGATGGTCCTGTGTCAAACAGGAAGGTAAGCTACCTTGTATTCCTCTACATTTATTGGCCAACCACATACCAACATTCATCTAACTTACCATTAGTAGGTTAATTGTTCCAAATTTCCAACACCATGCATCAACACAAAGTTCTTCCTATATATGCCCATCAAATTAATCAGTTTCTCCACACAGAAACTCACAAACATCCATCTCCAATAAAAGTTCTTCCAATATCCAAGCATCTATCTTTTGCTCTACTTAATTTCTTGCTCAAGATGGCAACTTCAAGGCACAACTTCATCCTATCGCTGATTGTTATGTTAGCAATCTCAGCACCAGAAATGAGCTTCGCAGCTCGACATCTTCTCCAAACACTGCCTCCGATGCCAACAATCCCGACGTTACCACAAGGCAGTCTGCCACCACTCCCGACCACCACACTGCCGCCAATGCCTGGTGGCGCCACCATTCCTCAGGCCACTCTGCCGCCCATGCCGGCCGCTGCAACCACCCTTCCTCAGGCCACTTTGCCGCCTATGCCAGCTGTGCCATCAGTGGGGCCTACACTACAGAAGGCGACTTTGCCACCCATGCCAGCTGGACCCACTTTCCCTCAGGCAGCCACTTTGCCACCTATGCCATCAGTGGGGCCTACTCTGCCAGCTCAGGCCACTTTGCCACCAATGCCATCCATCCCGTCAGCTCCTAAGACCACTTTGCCGCCTCTCCCGGCCAACATCCCCACCAGCATCCCTGCCTTTGCTCCGGCTCCATCCCACTAATTAATGAAGTAAATGCTATATTGTGAGTGAGATTGGCATTTTGTATTGTTATTTTGTTGTCATTTGATATTTAGTTTGTTGGGATTTTTCATATTGATGTTTGAGCTTGGTGCTATGTATGATCACATTTGTAGAAACTACTCATGAGGGCTACCTCTTTTGTGTTGTTTTTGTTAGTTCTCTATTGTATCTTCTTGGCATTTATTTTTCATTTCGTTTGGGTTAAAAGGACATTTTTCTTCACATGTTTGGCTAACTACATTGCATAATAATTAACCTGGCTTGTTAGACTTAGAAATTGGATAGTGAGGCTGAGATTATGATGCTATGCTATGAATCCCAACCAATAATCGCGCGATCACAGCTCAATTACGCAAAGTACTTGGATAAAAGTGCCACTAAACTTTTTGATTTAATAAAAAACACCACCAATTTTTAAAAACTGTCAAAAATGTCATTCAATTTTCTAGATTAATCAAGAATGTCATTGATTACTTGCTGTAGCAGGTAACTTGTTCTTCCTCTCACCTTCTTCATCCATGGCAACTTGCCGATGCCCCACCCTGTTCAACACCACCATTGTTGCCACCGCCATCACCTATGCAGCACTGTGATCGATTATTGGTGGCATTTTTTATTAAATTGGAAAGTTTACTGACACTTTTATTCAAATACTCCAATTACGCATCCCAAACTATAGGTCGTTTATTTGCCTGCCCAAATCCCGCCAAAAATTAAGAGTTCGAACCATGGTGCACAACACAAATCATCAAAGCATTTGATCTGATGCCACTACTAAAAATACGCATACTACCCATCATTTTTTTTCCAATCAATTTAAAATAGTAAATCCAATCATTTTAACAATAATTTTATATTCCAACTATTTTTCAAAAAATTTATGTGGGAAAAAGGGTTGGAAATTCCAACCACTTTTGTTAAAATGGAGGGAAATTTTTCCTACCATCATTTTTCCTACTGTTTGAAAATGGTTGAAAAAACGATCGAATCACTAACCGTTTTCCCCACCAATTATGAAAAGTAGGAAAAAGATTGGAAGAAAAAATTTCTTACCATTTTCGTATAAATGGTTGGAATTTTCATAGCATACGCTGCATACCTTACCCATGCCATTTTCTTACCATTTTCGTATAAATGATTGCTAACGAAGCCTTGTTGAAGAACCAGAATTTTGGGAAACCTAGTCCTCCCTTTTTTCTTTTTTTTTTCTTTTTTTTTTTGCTTTGGCAGAGATTGTGTCCCACCGTACCCATGCCACCCCTTTCTTGTCTGTCCCATTCCCCCACCAAAATTTTCTACACGTTTTCTCCAATTCATAGCATACCTAGCTCGGTATCTCGAAACACTGCATCTAGTATGTTGGTATCGCCTGCACTATCGCTTCCAGCAAAATTTCTTTCCCCACCCGCGATAGGGCTTTTTTCCTTCAATTCCATCCCTTAACTTTTTTCCAAACCGGATCCTGGATAGCTCGAGATGTAAGTGGGGAGTCCCAAATAGCAGTCGTGGGTATTCACTGCCTTAAAACCCAACCTCTCCTGCAACATATTCCTCTAGTTGTCGCTCACGTTACCATAGGAAACCTCGGATTTATCCACATTGATCAATTGTCCGGAAGCATTTTCGTAGATTTTTAGGATATCCAAAACCTGGATCGCCTCATCCATAGTTGTCCTGACAAAAAGCAGGTTATCATCTGCAAAAAAAAAAATAGGTGGGAAACAATAGAAGCATTGTTATTAATTTTGATACTGTGGATAAGGCGTCGTTCCTCACCGTTTCTGATGAGGGCTGAGCCCCTCGCACATCGAAGGAACAAGTAAGGTGATATCGGATCACCTTGTCGGAGCCCTCTTAGGGGAATTATCTTGTTCAAGGGCACGCCATTGATTAGGGCCCTATATGTAACCGTGGTGATACATCTCATAATAATGTCAATACTTTGGCTGCAAAAGCCAGGGCTCTTCTCATATCCTACACAAACTTTCATTCCACTGTCATAGGCCTTACTCATATCAAGTTTTAGGGCAATGTGTCCTTTCTTTGCTGATTTCGGTCTCCTCCTGAGATAGTGGAAATGCTCAAAAGCCTAACATCCTCTTTTATGGGACACATTTCTTTCTTGTGGTTGACAAGTTTTGTGCTTAGGATATGCCCACAAAATTTGCATTTGATTAGATGCACATCGTCTTTATAGTAGATCGTGCATCCACATCGGGGACAATCAATTATTTCACAACCCAATAGCCTATTCCCAACTTCTTCACTTTTTTTCAACTCATTGTAGTTCTTCGAAACTAGGTCCGACTGGGGACAAGCACATTGTCAGTTATAAGCCGACCCGACTCAAAGGCAAATTGGAACTCATGGAGGACATTCAGCAGACATTTTTTAATTTATTTGTCATTATCTTCGAAATTAATTAATAAGCCACATTACACCACTACAACAGAGCAAGCATATGGGCGACCGTTAATATCGGTCGCAATAGGGCTCTATCGGTCGCAAGAAAGGGCGGGCGACCGATCGCTGTATATCCGTCGTTTTTCGAACCGCGCGACCGATATATATCGGTCGCCAAACTTGCGACCGATAAACGGCAGGGCGACCGATACGTGTATCGTCGCTAGCGCGACGGCAAATCTGATATCGATCGATTAGCGACGGATACGTATCAGTCGCAAATTATGCGTCGCAAAAAGTGGCATACGCAATGACGGATACATATCGGTCGCAGTTTTAATATTTTTTTTAAAAATAATTCTTAATTGATATCGACTAGGTACTTATCATACTGTATTTGTTGAATTATCGTTCGCTGCTATATTATCATACTATATATATATTCAGCTGCGTATTTTTCCACCTGTCAGTTTCATACATAACATAATTAAACATATATAATACTAAACATTCATGCATATGTTTCATAGATAAACTAACTTTCATACATACATATGTTTCATACTCTAATATCCATACATAGATATAATAACTAAAAGTTCCTAAGTTCAAGGTTGGGTAGGGAATTGCGGGGATCCTGACAAGTGCAGATATTGAGATGGGGAAGAAGAACTACCGCCTTGTTGTTGATGTTGGAAAACTTGTGTTAGTTGGCTTTGAAGCTGGGAGAGGGCGGATGAGTGGGCAGCAAGTTGATCACGCACAATAGCATCGGTGGACGGAGTTGCGCCCGCATGCCTCGACGAAGAACTACCCTGGGCGGGGGGTGGAGTATCATAGAAGTACGAGGTCGCACTCCCAAGACCATATACAGCTTGGTCTTTAGGTTTGTACCCCCCTGCCAATTGAAGGTACAACTCCCTAGCTTCCGGGGAGTTCTCCATTATGCCACGCTCCTCACACTTTTGGCGAAAGGTTTCCTGCAAGCATGCACGGCTACACGCCGTAGTTCAAATACAATCCAAACACAACTTTAAACATGCACGGTCACACGCCGGAGTTCAAACATAATCAGTAAGACACTTTAAACATGAACGGCCACATGGCGGAGTTCAAATACAATCCAAAACAAACTTTAAACATGCACGGCCACACGCCGTAGTTCAAATACAATCCAAAACACATATACTAAACATGAACGGCCACACGCCGTAGTTCAAATACAATCCAAATACACATAAAACATGCACGGCCACACGCCGGAGTTCAAATAAGTTCCAAACACGCATAAAACATGTACGGCCAAACGCCCTAGTTCAAATACAATCCAACACAACTTTGAATATGCACGGCTACACTTAAACATGCACAGCCACACGTCGTAGTTCAAATACAATCCAAACACAACTTTAAACATGCACGGCCACACGCCGTAGTTCAAATATAATCCAAACACAACTTTAAACATGCACGGCCACACGCCGTAGTTCAAATACAATCCAACACAACTTTAAACATGCACGGCCACACGCCGTAGTTCAAGTTCAATCGAAAAGAAACTTTAAACATGCACGGCCACACGCCGTAGTTCAAATACAATCCAAACACAACTTTAAACATGAACGGCCACACGCCGGAGTTCAAACATAATCCGTAAGACACTTTAAACATGAACGGCCACACGTCGGAGTTCAAATACAATCCAAAACAAACTTTAAACATGCACGGCCACACACCGTAGTTCAAATACAATCCAAAACACATATACTAAACATGAACGGCCACACGCCGTAGTTCAAATACAATCCAAATACACATAAAACATGCATGGCCACACGCCGGAGTTCAAATAAGTTCCAAACCATAACCACAGTAAAATTACTCAAGTAATTACTCAAATTCACCCTAAAAATTTACATTCAAAACACAATTCTAAATCGAATTTCAAACCCTAAACTTGACTAACACTAAACACTACCCTAAATTTGAATTACAAACCATAACCACACTAAAATTACTCAAGTAATTACTCAAATTCACCCTAAAAATTTACATTCAAAACACAATTCTAAATCGAATTTCAAACCCTAAACTTGACTAACACTAAACACTACCCTAAATTTGAATTCCAAACCATAACCACACTAAAATTACTCAAATAAATTACTCAAATACAACAATATATATGAAATTTACAATTAAAAATCAACAATTTAACTACAAAAATAAATTAGGGACTCACATTGGTGGTTGCCGGAGATGTTGGAGTCGGTGGTTGCCGGAAAAGTGCGCACGGTGGTCGATGCAGTCGCAGCGTCATGGCGTCGATGGTGGTGGCCGGAGTGACGGTGGTTGGGGTCGGCGTGTGAGAGAGACCGAGCGAGATGGAGAGAGAAAAAATGAGAGTGCAATGTTATCGAATGAATTCTGCCAGTTGGGCGGTTAAAAATGGTCGGCGACCGATATGCAGCGATCGATACCGTATCGGTCGCTGCTTTAGCGACCGATAGCGAGGCAGATGTATTTCATGTTACCGTTGTCGAAATTAATTGGGCTCGGCGACCGATACGCAGCGATCGATATGGTATCGGTCGCAATCTCAGCGACCGATAAAGTGGTCACTGCGACCGATACCATATCGCTCGCTAATTAGCGACCGATATTGTATCGGTCGCTAGGTATCGGTCGCCCGTGTCGACCTGAGCGACCGATACATATCGGTCGCCTGAGTCGGTCGCCTTAGACGTTTCATGTTGTAGTGCATAGACTTATAGAGTGAAATTCAGTGGTTTTGGTGCGGGTTTTCACTTTTGGGGATTAGAGCTTTGAAGGTCTGGCTTACACATTTTGGAGAAGCACTGTTGTTTAGAACATCAAGGACAAAAGAAGTCACATCGGGTCCAACAACATGCCAAAAAAATTGGAAAAACAAAGCCAGCATACCGTTAGGCCCTGGAGCTTTTGTAGGATACATTTAGGCTAGAGCTTCATGGACCTCCTCTCCTGTGTAGGGTGCTAGGAGTGCGGCGTTCATCCCCTCTATAACTTTGGGCCTGACCCACTGGGTAACCGGCTCGGTGTCCACAGTGTCTTGGGTCTGAAACAGGTGCACAAATTAGCGAAAAAAACACCTCCTCCTTTGTCTCTTTTTATTGTCCCTCTTCATTTTAAATTCCTTATATACGATTTCTTCTACTCCTCTGGGTTGCCTTTTCATGGAAGAACTTGGAGTTTTTATCCCCCTCCTTCAACCAGGATTGCCTGCTGCTAATACTTTCTTCCCTTTCCTCTAATTCTTCTATGCGAGTTATTAAAAAAAAAAAAATCTTCTATGTGACCCACCAAAGATCTAAGGAACCCTAGGTTTTCCTCATTGGGCTCAAGCTTTTGGGCCCCTTTGATTTTCTTCTTTAGCCCATGAGATTCAGACAAGACTACCCTCATATTCCCATCCAACTTCATGCTCAGCTCCTCACACATTTTTTTTAGTTTTTTCTCCCTGACAGTGGTGGATCCAGACATTCAACTTAGGGATGTCCAGTATACTTAAACGCTTTTGAAAAATAAAATAATAAAATTTAAATAAATAACAATAAAAATAAAAATAAATATTAAACGGAATATTTATAAGCTTAAGAAAATTTCACATCATATATATATATATATATATATATATATATATATATATATATATATATATATATATATATATATATATGCCAATCAAATAAATTGAAATTTCACATTAACTAGATACTTAATTTATATCTTAAATTTATACTGATACCCAATTACCCAATTCATTAACTTACACTTTTTGTCTATAAAAAAAATCATTTGGTACTGTAATATTTTAGGGTTTTTGGGTTGCTGCTAAATTGGACACCCCTATTATGTTTTTTTTGGGACTTTTTTTTACGATGTCCACTTGATCCAATTAAGAAAATTTATTCCGAATAATATTAGAGAATAATAAATTTTTCTTTGGCTAAGGGTATCCGTGGACATCCCTACACTACCTACAGATCCGCCTATGCTCCATGGTAGGGGTGGCAAAAATGTGACCGGCCCGAATGACCGAATTTGACCGAACCGAAAAAATCGGGTTTCAGAGATGGTTTTTTGACCGAATTTAAAATTCGGTCACTCAGTTATGAACGAATTTAAATTCGGGTCGGATTCGGGTTTTGATATTCATATTCGGGTTGACCGAATTTTGCTTAAAATTTAGATTCGGTCAATTCAGGTTCAGGTTTACCGAATCCGAATATGAACATAGTGTTAATAACTCAAGTAAAGAGGCTCAAATTATGTATTCGGTCAAGTTCGATCATTCGGTCAAATTTGGTCAACTGGTCATATTTGGTCAAAATCTCTAGTATTCAGTTAATTTTTAGTTTTGACAAAAAATTAGATTCGGCCATTCAGTCAAATTCGGTCGTACGAAGTTGTCAAGTTAGTAGGAAGCATCAATTTTTATCCCAATGTCAAACGATGCTTAGAAATCTATAATGACGAGAGGCTGAGTAGTAATACTCTTAATAGACTTTGTGGAATGCCTATTTACAGGGGCGGTATATTACAAAGTCTACCTATGTATGTGTTATATGTGGCCGCATAAATGAACTATGAGCTAGAATTCTGAAACACTTATGAAGGATAAAGATACAAGGCCGGATAATAGTGTTAAAGTATCAACACTTAAGATTAAAAATATATGTATATTATGAGTATAGTTGGTCAATATAAATCCAAAGTTCAAAGATATGTCTACTTTGAGATTTGGATTCAATTTTGGCTCGTATATATTAAGTGAAAAGTTCAAGGAGCAATCTACTTTTTAGTATGCATATGTTTTGTGGATTTCTCAAGTGATTACAAGTTAAAGTATATTTCAAATGGCGGGGGCTTTAGCTCCTTAAGTGAGATCATTTCAAGGGTTTTACATACTCTTAAAATGGCAGGAGATTGTTAGAATTATTTCAAGAATATAAGAAGATTATATAACATGGGAAATAGTGTGGTACAAGTACAAGAATCATATATAAGATAAACATTGAAAATATGGTCAACACGGGTTCATAAGAGACCAGCACGGGTCGTGTTGATCTCCAAAGAGCAAGAAAAACGATCATGGGGTTAACACCGGTCGTGTTGCATCAACATGTTGATCCATCACGGACCGTATTGGAATCTAGAATCAGTTTTTAATGCTAACGGCTATATAATGTTGTGTATTAAGTTTGTAATACCAATATTAAGCTCGATATTAAGATCCAACAGCTATATTATCATGACCAAGTCATGGTCTTGATTCTCCATTAAGGACCTTAATTATGCCTTTGACTAAGGGGTGTGATTAGGGGGTGGAATTCTCCTATAAATAAGACACATTCCCAAGCCATTTGAGATCATCATCTTCTCTTATCTATAATCACATCTCTCATTCTTGTCTAGACCGCAACTATACTTGAGTACTGATTCAAGTGAGAAACCATTTTTCTTGAGTGTTACAATAGCTAAGTTTTATCCCTTTGAACATTTACAGTACAACAAATAGTTCTTACCGAAAGTGAGTACGATCCACAACTCTTACCGATATCCAAGCGAGTTTCCATTATTCTCTATACCTCTTACTCCCTTTCCTCCAACAGCCCAATCCTCCTTCACAGCTACTATCCACACCTTTTCAAAAGGACGAGGGCTTTCCCCCTTCCTATCTCTCAACGCACTAGCTAGGACAGTGCATGTAACTATTCATAATAATGGGAAAGTGGTCCGATCTTCTTTAATGCAAATGCTCTACTTTTTTCCACACAAACATCTCTCCCAGGCCACTAAGAAACGGTGTACGTGTACATTTCAAACGTACTTTAAATCTAAGTAGAATGCTAGTGGTTGGTAACTTGGTTGATGTTATCATGTTAACAGATGAATGCAACCTCTTTGTGTGTTCATCTTTGCCTTGCATGGACAACCACCAATCCAGCTTCCCCTCTCCACCATAAAACTCCATTATCCATATGCATGCTTTCAATCAAGATTGTGTATCTCATGATAATAGGTTAACAATAAACCTTGTTGTCTCAATCAAAGCTCAATGTCATCTAGCTACTTGGACAAACCTTGCTGTCACTATGTCATTCTAGTCACATTAATTAATTAACTTGTTAATACAAACACCTGAAGGGTTCAAAACCTTAATTAATAATCATATAGTGGATACTTACAAATGGATAATATATATAGAACTGGTCTTAATCTTTTGGATTACCATAAACTGTGTCACCAGTCATCTAATGATATGCTGATTTAGAAGGCTCAGACTATCAGCAATAGTGTTCAAAAACACTAAGAATGGAGGTGAGAGAATGGGAAAAAAGGAGCATACCCAACCCAAGTAAGTAACATACTTGAAGCTAGCGTTGGCAAAAAAAGGGTCCGGGTAAATTCGGGTCGGACAAATTCGGACGAGAAATTCATGTCAGGACCCGATTTTATTTATGGTCAAACCAGGTCGGACAATTCGGATGTAGCTAAAATCGGGTTCGGACAATAGAACAAAGAGAAATTTAATGTTAGATATTCAGTCGATTCGGTCAATATCAAAATTCGGATGAGAAATTTATGTCCAAACACGGTTTTTTCCGGGTCAGACAAATTTTTGCCAGCACTACTTGAAGCATTCTTGGAACGAAAGAGAGAGAAAGAGGGATGGGAAGGAGAGAGATAAAGAAACTAGGAGAGAGAAAAATATTAAATAAAATTTATTTTATTTTATTTATTTTTTTACTATTTTAATAATTATATATTACTCATTTTTCACCACATTCTTCAACTCATTCATCACCATTAACAATATTCATTTTCTACTACCTATAAATAATACCTTTGTGAATAGCTTTAGTTGGTACTCCCTTCGTCCCAAATAAATTGTCCAGTTTGTTTTTTCACGGTATTCGATGTTATGATTAGATCATTACTATTTTATGTTTTATTTTAGTAAGACTTGTCTATCATATATAAATAAAAGCTAGTATTTTCATCACAAATCTAATAATGATAGCGTTATACGATAATTTAACATATAATTTGATAAATTAACAATCAAACATTAAAAATTTTGAACTCATTAATTAAACTAGGACAAATTATTTGAGACGGAGAAAGTATATATGGATTGAGGATCATGGGCTTGGCCCATGGGCACGTACCTTTAAGAAAGATCCCCACTTGTATTGATTATTGAAAGCGAGAAAGGCCGTCATATTTGAAGTATATACTTGCAATAAATGTGTGATCAAAGTTAATTTCTAATTCAACATATAACATTATCTATCATCATATATTCCTATTTTATGTCTTTCTACCAAAAAAATATATAAAAATATCAATATGTATTCATATCATTAAAAAACACACACTATTTTGGATCAATATAATCCACGGTTGGTTTTTTAGTTTCTTCCGGATCAATATATATCGGTGTTATTTTTTTATTTTTTTTGGAACAACATATATTATATTACTACTATTGGCTTTGTTTAAATTTAAACAAAACCAATCTCTCAAAATTTTATCATAGGGTAAGGTATGATGGGTTGAATGTGTTAGTATTGCCTATAAAATTGATCTATAATTAATTCTCTACTTCATTAATTTCAATTTCTATTGTTATGAACTACGTATAAAGAAAAACTCTAAGTGCATTGAAAAGTGGTGCATCAAATTATGCACCGATTGCTTCTTTTTTTTTCTAACTTTAATTGAACTCATTATTTTTTCAGTTCTTAAATTTAATCAATGCATAAGATAATCCCAACCCCCAACCCAACACTCCCCAATGCCTGCAAACTCGCGTTCATAGCCTTCCTCCGTCGACGTCATCACAAACATCGATACTCCTCTCACGGCCGATGCAGCCTACTCTGTCTCTACTGCCGCTAACGATTGATAAGCCCAAACGAAGATCAATGTTCCGCATTTGCACTATCACATTGATGATGTTTACGAATCTTCATCAAACCCAAAATTCAGTTAACTTCCTAAATCATTTAGACAAGTACTTATCTTTGATCCCATCAACAAAATAGATTATGTAACTAAAGCATTGGTACCAACAGCACAAACGAAAATCCTAAGGTTGACATGACAACATTGCAGTCGGGATCAACGCACTACTATTACTTCTTCTGCATGGTGGGGCAGATTGGCTGAGAAGCCAGCTCAGACTAGTCTCATCGAGCTACTGGATTGTTGGTTTTTTTTTTTTTTTTTTTGGACGAGGAGTCTAGAAACGTTAACGGCTCAGGATGAGGTTGGAGGAAACAAGGAGTCTGTATTTAATATTTTTTTTATTTTAAAAAAATAAAAGTTGAGGTGTACATTAGGTAACCTTTTCTGTGGCACAAATTATGTGAACATAGCTTTTTTGGTAATAATATACTTTCCTTTTCTAAATATATGTATTAATGAAAAGGTTGTGAACAATCAAAACTCACTCATATTTCCATAAGAAAAAACCTCATATATTGAGAAATAAAGGAAATAAATAAAATATAGTAAAAATCCAGTCCATAAGTGTCTAATCTTATATTTAATGAAGATACATTGATAAGAAATAATGCTAAAATATTAACTTAAAAATATAAATAAATAAAACATACAATACAATGTGAAAGCGGCTGTTATTTTAAGATGGAGGGAGTAATAATTGTTGTATATATAAAGCCTATAAGGTCTCCCCATACGATATGATATTAAGTCATCAACAAAAACTCTCCCTCAAAAACCCCTTCAATTCATATCATCATATGTCTCAAAGGCCCAACGTTCCCCATTCTTCTTCCTCTCGACCATTTGCGGAGGCCTCCATCTTCATCTCCTAATCTCCACTCAAATGCATGCCACATCATTAAGCAATTAATTAACGCCTTCCTTAATCACCAATTTTACTTGATCCTCCCAACATAATCATCCCTAAATCCCAATTAAATTGTCGATTTTAATTAATCGAAATAATAATGGGGATGAAGGGATTCGTAGAGGGAGGCGTAGCTTCCATTGTTGCGGGTGCCTGTACCCACCCGCTTGACCTCATCAAGGTCCGAATGCAACTCCAGGGCGAGTCTGCGGGCCCCGCCCCGGCACCGGCGGCGGCTCCCGCCGTCCGCCCTGCCATCGCCTTCCCGCCCTCTCACGGTGGTGCCGCCGCCGCTCAGACCATCACCTTGCCTTCTCCGCCGCCGCCGCCCAAAATGGGGCCCATTGCTGTCGGGGTCAATATCGTCCGTCAAGAAGGGGTGGCTGCCATATTTTCCGGCGTCTCCGCCACCATAATGCGACAGACGCTCTACTCCACCACACGGATGGGGCTGTACGACATCCTCAAGCACAAATGGTCTGATCCTAATACAGGTATAACCGAGTTGTTATTTTTAGCTTTAAAAAAGAAAAGATAGTTGCTCGAAATTCATCGGGTTTGTGAAATGCACAATTCATGTTCAAATGATTCGAACATTCGAACAGAATCAACAAACTCTACACTTTGTCGTGCTGATTCCAGACTCATATTGTCCAAATTTTGCTCATGAGGATTTGACCTTATCAAATTGTCCAATTTGACCAAACATCTAAATTTGCTAGACATTATGTCATTGTCTGGATATTAATGGCTCAGGTGGGAACATTGTCCGAATATATATGAATCAGTATTTGATACAAATTCCAACGATTCAAAATAGGGACAAAAATGTCGATCATACCCATATTAATTGGGAAAAAACTTGGGTACGGTTATAGAATTTTTGTCCAAATTTTAATATTGAGCGATTTGACTGGAAATTTAAACATAATTTTTTTTAAGTTTCTATTGTCCAAACCCAAAAATTAAGTATTGGACACCAAATTTTCATTCAATATTCAATTTGTCCGAACTCAGGTTTTTGTCAGCTCTAAATCTAATATAAAAATGAGGATTTTGTTGTTTGTTTGTATTTAGGCACATATACTCCCTCCATGTTCATTTATATGTCATTCACATTTTTTAATGTTCATCTTTAATCAACAATTTAATATATAATATTTTTATAAAAACATATAATATTATACTTTTCCAATAAAATTTTGTATTATGTATTTAATGAAATTAATTTTATTTGATAAATCGTTATATAATTTAAGTTATTAACGGTCAAAATTTTTGACACAATTACTTATATAACATTAAAATAAAAACGGAGGTAGTATCTAATTAAAAGCAAATACATATCGTGTACTATAATTTAACATTAAAAATATATATAAGTTGAATGTATCTAAATTGAATGACATACATACATAATTAATGAAATAAACAAAGATGCTAAAATATCTGAATCCGTCACTGCAGGCAACATGCCGCTATCCAGCAAAATAACCGCCGGCCTGATCGCCGGGGCGATCGGCGCGGCCGTCGGAAACCCGGCCGATGTTGCGATGGTCCGTATGCAGGCGGACGGCCGCCTCCCGCCGGCGGAGCGCCGCAACTACACGAGCGCGTTGGACGCGGTGAAGAGAATGGTTCGGGATGAGGGCGTGCTCAGCCTGTGGCGTGGCTCATCTTTAACGGTGACACGTGCGATGCTTGTGACGGCGTCCCAGCTGGCGTCGTATGACCAGATAAAGGAGACCATAATTGAGAAGGAGATTATGAGTGACGGCCTCGGGACACACGTGGCCGCCAGTTTCTCCGCCGGTTTCGTGGCGGCTGTGGCGTCGAACCCGGTGGACGTCATCAAGACGAGGGTGATGAACATGAAGGTCAAGCCCGGGGAGGCCCCTCCGTACAGCGGGGCCATTGACTGCGCCGTCAAAACGGTCCGGGCGGAGGGGCCCATGGCCCTGTACAAAGGGTTTATCCCCACGATTTCCAGGCAAGGTCCATTTACGGTCGTGCTCTTTGTCACACTCGAACAAGTCCGCAAGGTATTAAAGAATGTGGATTTTTGAGGTTTGGGAGAGTAAAAAAAAGTATTAAGCATGTTGATGATCATGATGATGATGATGAAAACAATGATGAGTGTGATTTTGAGCCTTTCTTTGGGCTAAATTTTGTGTCAAATATGCGT
The DNA here is from genome assembly GCA_029582165.1 of Portulaca oleracea. Classification (NCBI taxonomy): domain Eukaryota; kingdom Viridiplantae; phylum Streptophyta; class Magnoliopsida; order Caryophyllales; family Portulacaceae; genus Portulaca; species Portulaca oleracea. Next base: position 27,506,579 of record CM055892.1, read on the forward strand.
ATTCCTTGTATTAGGAATTGACAAAGACCGGTACGTATCAGAATGTTGTCCTATTCTATTCTTTTTTCCTATTATCTTTTTACATGTAACTAAGTTGCATAATGTTGTTGTACTTAAAATGTAGCTTCAAAATTATATTCCAACCTTGGCATGATATAGATTCAAATTCATTATGTCGAAATTATTGATTTCACATATTTGTTCAGTTTTAAGGGTTGCAATGCACATATTACGTGTCTTGTCACTATAGAAAATCTATATATTTGTAAATTAAATTGGAAAAAAGTGACATGATTGACTTCTATAACTATAATAATGTTTATAAATTGTATAAAATCATACATTTATCGATATTCTTTAAAATTTACAAAAAGACGTTTAAAATATGCCCAACGAATGGGGTTCATTTGTTAGGGTGTCAATTTTAATTGTTGGCGTAGCCAACACATTCCAAGCTTCTTATAATTGATAATTAATAGTATTTGTCAAAAAAAATGGGGTTAAAAATGATAATAAGTATTAATCTCATAAAGGAGAAGACATTTAAACAGTGTCTTGGGGCAAGACACTTATCATCACCCTTTTCATTTTGGGTACTTTGTTGATAAAAATTTATTTGAAGTTTAAGTTCGAAGAATCATTTTAGTTGAAGCATTATGGTTATTTGATTTTTGGATTTTGGGAACGAAAGGAAAGTAAATAGTACATTCAAGAACCATGAATAGAATTGTCCACATGGTCAATCAAGTCTATGATTATGTTATTGAGGATGTAAACTTAAGTTTCCTCATATTTATTTTACGAAGAAAGTGAAGTCTAAAATTTTCAAGAAGAATATAAATATACATTGAACTTTTCAAGTTCTATCCATGTCATGCATACAAGGTGTCCCCATAGTCAATCGAGTGATTCGAGTTCATAAGTATGTTATTGAGGGTGTAAATTTAAGTTTTCCTATATTTATTTTACGAAATGAAGCTTAAAATTAATTTCCAAAAAAAATATATGTAATATGACTTCTTAGGATCAGGCAATATGACTCAAGTAACTTCGTCCAACATCCGGCAATTAACATCCTTTAGTTGCATAACTCTTCTGTTTTGACTAATACAAATTTACAAGGTACAAGTTCTTCCATTTTTATCTTATTTTCCCTAATTATTTTATAGTTTTCAACTAGCTAAATAGATCATCTATTTAAATATTTAGCTTTTTCAGTTAAATAAATGCCCATAAGCATTTGACTTTGAATCATAGGCAGATTATAAAAAGTTTAGAACGTTACAAATTGAGACACGAGATCATACCAAAAAATAAAATAATAATGTTGACTAAGCATTTTTATACATTTTTCAATTATACCCTCAGCATGTTGTCCCTTCATTCGCTTCAAGCAATGTAATCTTACAGATTTTTGTATATTTTAGAGGGCTCTTAAATCTTATTAGTGGATAATTTGGGGTCAAAAGCCATTTTAACTATTGCTTCCACTCATTAGGGAAGACGATAAGGATAGAATTACATTGTTTAAATTTTTCTTCAATATTGTAAAATAAAATAAAATAAGAACTATGATATAAAATATCGTTCAATTTGACCCTTTCAATATTTTCAATCCACCTTGCTTGTACCATTCGTATGTTGAACTGTTAATTAATAGTTTACATCTTCAAATACATCTTATTAATTAACTAAAAAAAACAAAAATCCAATTAGCAAAGACATTTGTAACAACTGTTGTCATTAAATTTAAAATATAGATAAAGATATCTAATTAGCAAAGATATTTTTATTGAGTGTTGTCGTTAAATTTAAAATAAAAAATATTGAACGGAATTATGATAATAGGAATAACTAATACACCAATCGTTGTTTTGTAATTCAGAAACACAATTTGAGGACACAATCACACAACACTTGATAGTTGATATGGTCTCTATCGATAATAAGACAAAATTGCTGTAGAACGGACGTGAGTGTTTGTATGATGAAACATGAAAGGTCATAATTTGCTAGAAGACGCTTTTTTTTGCTTTGATAAATCTCTCCCCTATCCTATTATCTGAATTTATTTATCTCAATTCTCAACAAATAAATAGATTTTTCTCATATAGTGATATTTATTATTGAGATAAAAAAAAGTGTATAACGCACGGTCTCCTCAAACCACATAAAAGTGAAACTCATCAATAATTGTTATTGTTGGTGGCGTTGTAAAATTGATAGGATATGATTCATACATGTTCTATCTACATATTTTTTTCTGTATTTTCTTTAGCCTTGGCAATGAGTAATTTGGTTCATTAGGATTGGCAAACCTAATAAGCTTGTATATGTGTATTCTAATATCACAAATTTATTGAAGTTTATATATATATATATATATTTATTTACATTCAAAGAGACTAATTAAGTAGTTAAAACATTATAAAATCCAATTGATGGCAACCTATTATGTAACATTGTATTTAGAATATTAACGTTACATGGCACTGCCCAAATCAAAACATTACACATAATCCTGTCTTAATGATAAAATTTAATTTATTTTACAAATTTTTTTATTACTTAAAACATAAATAATTATTATTTGTCGTAAGGACCAAACCGCAAGTCAAGTCACAAGCCAAGCTAATCCAAACCCACGAACTTTGACAAGCCAAGCCTAAGTTGAATATGTTCAAGCTCGACAAACCGCAAGTCAAGTTTAAGCTTATCCAAAAAGTACCCAGCCAAGCCTCAAGTCTTATAGGCTTGAATTCAATTTGGCTCATTTCCACCCCTACTTGTAATTGTTAGGGTATGTCAAATTGCAAGGTAAATCCAATTGATCAAAATTTACCAATTTTTACCTAAATTGATCTAAATTTACTAAAACTTACCAAAGTTAAAAAACCAAAAAAGAATCATTTTAATATATCAACGTAAATTTGACAAAAATTACCAAAATTTAACTTTTACCCAATAATTTTTTACCAATGAATTTTACACGCCAAGCCATCTTATTTATGGTGCTCTTTATTCTTTCTTTTTCTTTAGCTACCTTCTTGTATTTCTTTGCAGTTTTAACTTTTATGCAACATTTGTTGCCAACTACTACTACTTGATCATTTTAGGCCTTGACAAATTCTCCAGTAATAAACTTTAATCGAACAGGAACTGGGCAGAAATGAAAGAATTTCAATCTATAAACCAAAGCAGGATGGCAGGATACATTTCAGGCACCTTTCGATTTTCTTTCCTATTTATTGACAAAGAAGAAAAATAACAAAAAACTATTTGGGGAAAACTGCTCATATAACATCAGCAACCACATCGCGCTTTCTCACCAATGTCGACTCCCAAAACATATGATTACTCGTCGCCTGAACCCAATATCTCTTTCTTGAGCTCGTCAATCTTGGACAAAAGTTCTTTCCTATTTTTCTGAGAAAAACAGAATAACGCGATCAGCATGAATGAAAGCACTCTCCGGTTATTCTGAATAACAATGTACGTACCTTGAATAGCAGATATCGTGTGGTGAACCACAGGGTGTAGCCTAGACCCACAACTTCCATCAACTTTGGGAACTGTCAAGAGGAAACCATTCGACTTATATCGCAAACCATGGTCATGAAGTAAGATCAAGGAAGCAAACGGTCTATCTTTGGATCTCTTAAGAGTTAAGATCCTATGTTTGGTAAATAGCTTTTCATATTAGCTTATTGGATCCGAAAGCTAATTTATAAAAAGTTGTTTTGAATGGCTTTCTGGAATAGCTTCTCACAAATAGCTAACTTTACCAAATATTTTTTCGTATACAATTAATTCAAGTATGCAAGTAAAATAGCTAATCGAAATCGGTAATAACAGTTGGATGCCAAACAAGGCTTAGGTGTTGTTTGGGGGGAGGGTAATTTGGGAGGGGGTAGAGGATAAGGTTGTTTGAAAATAACAGCCCTAACCCGACAGTAAAAGAACGACTGTATTAGCTAGAGCGAAGATGAAAGTAGCATAGGTCCATACCACTGGAATAGAATCAATTGCACCAACAATGGCCGAAAGCAAGTATATAGCAACCAGGGCACCACCACCATATAGGAAAATTGTGTATGAATCATCGGAGTCCAACTGCAACAAAACCCAACAATCATTTCAATCACAAAAACAGAACTTATTCTAAATCGAGGATTCTCACAACCGAGTTATATGCAGAGTTCTAAGTTTTAACCCTAGAAGTTCTGTTTTAAAGTGAAAAAACAAAAAACAAAACAATACATTCAATAAATCTCGCTAGGAAAAGGTCCTAATTAGAAGCAAAAAATTATGCCGCTCAAGGTCGGCATGATAACCGACAAATCATTACGCAGTAGCTGTTTTCATGAAATCTCAAATCAATTTCATCATTGCAGCATGTAACACAAATCACAATCAGATGGCCCAAAAAAAGACGGAAGTGTATCTCATTTCATAAAAGATGAAAGGCTATGTAATGTCTGTCCCTTCCCATTTCATCTATTTTAGCAAAGAAAGATTACATGAGGTGTAATTGCACCATGGTGTTGCTCAGGTAAACGCTCAGAATCAGCACAGTTGCCAACAAAACACTAATAATAATAGCAGCAGCAGCAGCAACAGCAACAGCAACAACAACAACAACAAAACACCTGATGCAGGTCCGCTAGTCATCAAATATTACAATAGAACCTTCAGTAAGTTCTGTTTTCATCATTGCAACACCATGATCCTGAATTACGAATTGCTGCCCCCAGGCAGAAACCAAGTTTGTTTAAAGAAGAGGGGCGGGAACCCATTGTATGAAAGTAAACAGAGTTATGCTTTGTTTGAAGTTATATCATAAATTTTTTGAAACAAAAAAAAAGAAGAAAAAAAGAAAACTAATCATGTTGCTCAGGTAACCGCTCAGAATCGGCATATATGCCGCAGATCATGAAGCACCAGCATGATGCTTTCCATAAATTCCGGTTTCCTCATGGCAACACGGCTTCCAAGAACAAACAAAATTGGGTATATCTATTCAACTCTTCTTAATAAATTAAACAACCAAATATCACAAACACTGAAGGCACCTATAAGTGGGATTAGACACCAATAAGTCCAGCTTGATAAAGATACAAAAGTGATGAAGCAATGCCATAAATCAGTCGTGATTGAGACAGAAAACGCACCTTGATGTTAAAATTAGCCAAAAACTCATTCAAGGACTGCATTGGATCGTCAGAGGAGGTTTCCGTTTCATCCTTGGGTGGTTCGGGTTGGCTGTTTTTGTCATACAAGTTTTGGCTGACTGGCGAAATCTTGTCCAGAGTTGCATCGTTGTCCACCGACGGAACATCTTCAAGAGTGGCAATAGAATCCCGACTTTCCCCGGTACCAAATTTAGTGGTTTCACCGGAAGTCTCATCAAATGTTGCTCTCAATGATGTGCTTGGGCGAGAAGACAAGCCTGTGAACCAGAAGTCACACAAATGCAAGGAATCAGTTTCCATTAATTTTTTATCAGTTGTAAACCATACATATTCATAATCTCATTTTCCAAAACAGCGGACCTTTAACTCCATGACAAAACACATGTGAAGAAAATCCAGAGATCGATTCCATGAGAAAATTTAAAAAATTGAAAAAACATTTTTGAGCTGAAGACATTAGTTTTAACAGAAGCCTTCCCCTAGCAAATAATTCCACATATACACAGTGCATAATTCAAACTATCACCTTACAAAACATCATTGTCCGTTGAGAGATTGATTCCATGAGACCAACATTAAGAAAATTGAAAATATTTTGGGGTTGAAAATACACTTGCAGAAACAGCAGACTTTCCTTACATATTGTTCAACATATACGATTAGTCCTAGCAAAAGCTAACCCGACCCGAAACTAATCTGGCTTTTCAAACTTGAAATACAACGAACCCGGAATACGGGGCATATCTAACCCAACCCACCCTAATTGACAGGTCTATATATGATACATAATTCAAGCCACGTCCTTCTGAAAGATCACTCATTTAATTCAAGCCACATCCTTCTGAAAGATCACACACTTAATTAGGACAACGAAAATCCCTAACTACCCATTTCCTTATCCTCCCAGAACCATAAATTAAGCTTGCATCATTTACCAAAATGTACATAAGGTAAATTGGTAAAGTGGTAAATCAAATTATGCACTATATTATACATGATTCCAACATTACACAACACTCAAAGCTAGAATTTATACTTTTAAGTCTTTTGACGGATAATTTAGCAAAAACCGCTTGACCAAAACCATCTAAAAATAGCGTCTTCACCAATCTTCCCATCAAACCTTCGCAAATTTCACCCTTTAATTTCAAAAAATATACACATATATATATATACTCAGTAATTACAATTCTAAACCTAATTCGGTGAATTCCCTGCTGAAATAACCATCTGACGCATCAAAAACAAAAATCCCACATTGAAAACAACGAAATTCAACTACAATTCGAACCACAAAGCACCTCAAACTACAAAAACAACATAGGAAACCAAATTGAGCACAGATTAAGGACAAACCTAAGAAATAGGTCCGCCTCTTGAGATGGAAACATGGTTTAGCTTGAAACCCAGATGGATTAACCCGAATCCGGTAGTCGGGTCGAATTGACGGGGTTGATAATACCCGGGTAGTGCTGCACAACTCCATTCTCTCTGTCTCTCTGTGTTTCTTCTTTCGAGGAGCTTCTAGAATGAGTCGGTGAAATGGGAAACAAACAAGGAATGAAGAAAGTGATACTCTACTCACAGAGTGAATCAAAACAAAAAGGGTATAATATGCGGTGATGGACGGTGGTTTAGGGTTTATGGTATTGGGCCTTGCAATGGGTATGGGCCTGGGTTTTAGAAATTGGGCCTGGGAGAGAGAGTGTTGGTTGTATGGGCTTTTAGGTAGTAGGCCCAATACGCCGCCAATTTGACTTTGTGTGTGCGGGAATATTTCACAGTGTCTTTTTCTGTCGAGATTAGATAGATCACCGTAGATACTCCCACGCGCCTTTTAGGAGTATATTCCGACGCGTGTCGTGCTCTGCATCTGCTCTACTATGGACGTCGTGGAACCGTATACGCATCAAAGTTGACAACGAAGATGAAATCAATAATGAATCATTTTTTTTTTTTTTTGGATAGAAGAATAATGAATCATTGTTATAAACAAAAGAATAACGAATTATTATTTGTCATTATTGCTAATGACGGATGAAGATACGAATAAATCGGATTTTCACATTACAGTACAATTAATCATATTTAAAAATATATTATCTAAATAATTGATAACATTATATATCTAATTGTAATTTATTAATAATTTTCAATATTAATAATTTTCTTTATTCTTTTTTATTTACCTTTTTAACTAAATTTTTCAATTTATACTATTTTCTGACATCCTTTCAAAGTCATATATATAAAAATGATCGTTCGATAATTGATATTTTCTCTGTCTCATAATACTCGGAGTTGTTATTATGAATTAGCTAAATGTTGAAAATCAATAATATAAATTAGTTAAAGTACTACCTCTATTTTTTATTTAAGTGTCACTTAGGCAATTGTGTCAAAAACTTTGACCGTTGATACCTCAAATAGTATAATGATTTATCAAACAAATTTAAAATCATTAGATTCGTAATGAAAAAAATACTATTAAAAAAGTATAATACTGTATTTTTTTATAAAAATATAATGCGTGAAATTATTGATTAAAGATGAATATCGAAAAACGTGAATAACAGATAAAAGAAAACGGAAAGAGTATTGTATTGCATGGGAAGTTGTGCAATATTAATATTAAATTTCTTACATAATTTTTTCTCCTACTTTTTTATATCTTTTACGTAAAAGCTTAACAAAAAAATTATATAGAAATTATAAAATAACAAATATTACATGAAAAAAAATACTTAAAAGTAACCACTTTATAAAACACAGAGAATTATCATTGAAGCAAGTGTAGCCACGCTCTAGGAAATGAAGGTACCGAAACTCAGAAGCAGTTGTTGGTATCACTATCAATCGAGTAGCCACATACTTGATTGAAAGTTGAAACTCCAAATAATCCAAGCAGCCAACCAACCAACCAATCAAACACTCACCCAATTATATTCATTTCCTCCATCTCCATCATCATCCATCAAATTATTCATCATCAAGAACTGTCAATTTCCTCCACCCACTCCTTCTCCCGAAAGCTCGAGCTCATCAACAATGGCGGCACCATCTCCTACCAGAGACCAGTGCCTGTACCTCGCCAAGCTCGCCGAGCAAGCCGAGCGCTACGACGAGATGGTCCACTACATGAACACTCTCGTCTCCCTCGCCGGCGCCGGCGAACTCTCCGGCGAGGAGCGCAACATTCTCTCCGTCGCCTACAAGAACTTCATCGGATCCAAACGCGCCGCCTGGAGGATAGTCTCCTCGATCGAGCAGAAGGAGGAGAGTCGTCGGAACGACGATCATGTCCGTCTCATCAAGGAGTACCGATCGAAGGTCGAATCGGAGCTCCACGATCTGTGTGAGTCTTTGCTGAAGCTTCTGGAAGCGAACCTGCTGCCGGCGGCTTCTTCCGGTGAGTCCAGAGTGTTTTATTTGAAGATGAAGGGAGATTATCACCGGTATTTGGCTGAGTTTATGGCCGGAGATGATCGGAAAAAGGCTGCTGAGGATTCGTTGCTTGCTTATAAGTCTGCTCAGGTATGATTCGAGTTTAATTGATTGGTTGATTGTCGCAATTTAGTGTCCTGCTGATGGAATTTGTGCTGAAATTGATTGCTTAACTGATTCATGCTTGCATTCTAGCATAATTTGGGAATTATTTGAGATATATTGTTCAAGTAAATCAGTAATTAAATTCGAACCTGAAGTAAATTATAGATTATGTATGATCAATTTTTCATTTCAATTATCAGATGACTCGTAACAAAATTTCAAGTATTTATCGAAGTAATATGCTGTTCAAGTTACAGTAAATGAGTAATCGATCGAGTGCTTAGCTGCTTCGTGTTTATAAGTCCAGTAATTAGGTTAGTCAAAAGTTCGAATAGTTAAGGGAAAGAATTAAAATGACATGTTTGGGTTTGATTTTGGATTATGCATCTCATTAAGTAAGTAGTTCGATGAACGTAAACATGATAATATAATTAGCGGTGTTTTTCTGTAAATGCTGGGATAAGACAAAGGTAGGCATGATGCTTGATGTTTCTGTGGATAAAGATCTTGTCAAAGGGTTTTTGAACTTCTTACTGTTCTTAAAATTATTTGATGATCAGTGTTGAGAGATCAATTTAGTTGAAGTCCAGATTGTGAATGATTTTGTATGATCAATTTATCATTTCATTGCATCTTACTTAATGATTGGTCTTTTTTATGATTGAAAATAATACTGTGATTCAATGATTCTTGAATGTGAAAGGTGAGAACATTCACAAGGTAACCCATTCTCATTCTGTTGTTTCCTCATCTTTTTCTTTGCATTGTTTTAGGATATTGCGGCTTCTGAACTTCCTCCCACCCACCCAATAAGATTGGGGCTAGCGCTGAACTTCTCCGTGTTCTACTATGAGATACTGAATTCAACTGAAAAAGCTTGCAGCATGGCAAAACAGGTAAGAATGTCATCCTAGACATGATTTAAGAATATCTCTCTAAATTGTAAAACTTAGGGATAAGACTGCCACATCCGACCCTTTTATACCTCACCCTATGGCGGGGTTCCAGAGTATTGGTTTTGTGTTGGTTTTGGTTTTAACTTGTTAATATCATTTGTGCGAAAACTTTGTCCAATATGTTTCTTTCACACTGCTTGTGATTGCAACCTTTGGTTTGATTATGTTTAGCTTTTTGCATCCCTTTGATATGGACTATGGGTACATGATGTTTAACCATCTACTGAGAGCATCCCTCTGCTCAGCTTAGCCAGAACTGCTATTCTCTGGGATCAGTTTCTGTGTTACTGAAATGCCAACTCTAATACTCATATGATACTGTATATGCTCTTGAATAAGATCCAGATTAGCCGTACGGAAGCCATTTGTATGAGGCTAGATAATCATGACTGTTAAGAAATGTAGAGTGCTTTTGAATCTAAATTGGATGTGGACCTGATTTGTGAATGAACTTCTCAATTTAAGAGCAGACATTTCTATGGTTGTTATAGTAACTCTAACTACTGGGGCTAGGAGCCAGAGGACAGTGTCTTGAAAGTGAAATTGAAAGATAAGATGTGGATTGTTATAGAAGAGCAAGATCTGACACAATAGAACATCTAAGTTTGAGCTATTGTCTTCAAAGTTAGTTCCTCATAAATAAGCAAGCTTTTAGCAATGCTATCTTCTAAGCTATTGATCTAGCAAACACTATTCCAATACATATTATATGGACCTAGAGCATGTGCTCCAGGTAGATATGAGTGAACAATTATGTTATTGGGAGTGAAAACCGAGTATGTATGGGGGAACAATTATGCTATTTAGAGTGAACAATGCGTAGTGAATGATTTTTTGCTATTTAGAGTGAAAATGTCCATATTTGGAGTGCATGCTCCAGGAGCATGTAATAAATTGCAACACTATTCAAGTACATTGCCAGTTCGTCAGCGGTGTAGCTCAGCTGCACATGGCTTTAAGATACAATGAAGTGGATAGAGGTCTTTTTAGAAATGGTTAAATTAATTAGGCTTTTTGAGCTAGTTTCTCTTCTATCAAGTAAGATAAGGTTGCATGTCCGAGATGCTAGACACTACTTGTAGCATCGTTTGTGGTTCTTGTTAGCGGTGGTCAACAGAGAATGCAAAGTTTTAGGCATGAGCAGCTGTACCAGGACCAAGGGTACTCAAGACTTTCAGACAGAGACTATGGTCCAAGTTTATCATTGGCACAATTATGGATGATACCTCATCCTTTTGTAGAGAGTAGATCCTGTACGTGTACCAAATTGCACAACATTATTGAGCTTCCAATTAATCATGTAAAAGTTTAGACTGTTCTGAGTGTGTAAGCATCCTAATCGCTTTGCACTGACAATGAAGAAACACTGATTGTTCCCCTCAGAGATAAACTCACAGCTTGCTGCTTGCATATGAGCTCCTGAAATTGAATCTAATCATGTTCACTTCGATTTAAGGGCCATATTTGCTATCAATCAGTTATGGTAAACAAGAAATTTCTTCTATTGAGAATTCCATAGTATTTTCCTACTGTCATCGTGTTCTTCGACGTCATGTTTGGATGAACATTGAACCTGGTGTTTTCAGCCTTGACACAAACCATTCAATTCTCAGCACATGCTCCTAGAGGAGATTGATGGAGCTAAAGAATTGACAAGATTGGATGATAACAAAAGCAATAACCCCAGCTTTTGCCTTTCATCAATCTACTTTCTTAGAATACATCAACTCAAGTATTTTAATACGTCAACTTAAGTATCGTGCACCTTTGATATATGTCAAAGCTGGTGCAATTTTCTGCTCTTGAAAAGCCATTGACTTTTGCAAAGTACCAGCCTAAGTGATGCTAGCAATGCAGGCTCCCAAATGAATAATCCCTGTCTGCCAAACCAGTTTCTAAGACTTTGATTCTGTACGTATGTTTAATTTTCTGCTGGTTGTTGTGAAGGCATTCGAGGAAGCTGTCACTGAGCTGGATACAGCGGGGGAAGAGACCTACAAAGATAGCACGCTGATTATGCAACTCTTGAGGGACAACCTCACCCTTTGGACTTCAGACACACAGGTAACTCACAATTGTCAGAGACTCAGAGTACGCTGTACTCTCTTCTGTTAGGATCATGGACAAGATATCTGCATTCCAATTACTGCATCTGTACTTGTGTGAGGAACTAGCAGAGTGAAAGGGAAAAATACTTACGTAACAATTCTAACAAGAAACGCGAGGGTGAATGAAAACAAAACACTGCCCCTAATTCACGTCTCACAACTCACAAGCTTGCACTTGAGCTGTTGTGACGATAAATCTCTGATATCCCATTGATCACCCTTGAACAAGATACATATTTTCCTCTTGTTACAATAAGACAAAGAATTTTAACTTCGGTATGCTAGGTTTGACGGGGATACCTTTTTATTTTGTGGGGTGTGGAGGGAGAAGGTTAATAATGTTCCATCACCAAAATGTCAATATGGCCTCAAAACACAAGCTTATATCTACTTAAGAGCAGTAACAACTGAGATAGCCCCTCTTAAAACCTTACCATGGACTATGTATGTACAATGTACATGTACATCGTCTTCACCACCACCCTGTGTGGGTCCTACCTATGCAGGATCTAGGGAAATCCAAACGCAGGTAGCCTTACATCAACAAACATTGATGTCTTGTGAGGGACTATGTGAGTACATAACTAGTTCAATTTGTCGCCATGTTTGAGCAAAATACAAACTCACTTTTGCTTGATCCTTTAACATTCTTCTTATATGACTTCAACCGGGGTTTTGGCACAACCCCGCTCCTTTTCGCAACAAATCCTTGATGATACATCCTGAATTTGCACATGCACAATGTTTGAAATTGCAGGAACACATGGACGAGGCGTAAATGGCACCATAACTCATCGGGCGTGCTTGCTTGCATCTGGTTCCAATTGTGTAAATTTGTGAAAATAATTTTTACTGAGAAAACGTAGCCATTGTTGTGTGTACCTACAGTCGAATCCTGAGCAACAACACTACCTAAAACTGAACTTGTATACTCAAAAAACCAGATGTACAATGAGTCTAAATGGTCTTCAAAATGTACTCAAAAACTGCATGACATTTGCTGTATGTACCATCTCTAAGCTTTGATCTAGTTGTTTATCTTCTGGTAAGATCTTGCCTTTCTTGTGACACAATTATTCTCATTATTTAAGTTATTTTTCTTTTTTTTTTTTTTGTTCTCAATTTCTCATGATTGCAATTCATGATTACATTGCTGCTGATGCATGAGAAGTTTGTGCATGGTCCCCTGTTGGGCTGCTGTTTGTTATGACAGCAGCCTGGAAGACAAAGCAGTCCATATTTTTTTGTGTGTGGTATTCTACATATCCATAAGCTTCACTGTGATCATTTATGGGTAAAGATTTCGCCCAAACTAAAATCAAAACCAATATTCTGAAATCTCGTCACTGGGCAAGATATGGAGGGTCATATCCCCTAAATTCTGCAATTTTGATAGACTGATTTCAATTGACGCATGATTTAAAAGTCGTTCACTACTTACTAGAAAGCATCATATGAGATTTAATGAGAATTTTTACTTTCATCAATTACAATTTAAGTTGAAAACTATAATCTTTTTTTCAACTATTCAGATTATGGACATAGGGTAGAGATCTCACCATTCTGTCTAGTTAACTCTATTATACCTTACTCGGACCCGATACCAGTGTTTTGATATAAACATAAATACAAGTGTTAGACTTGACTATTTAAAATAATTTGTGAATTTTCATTTATAGTTTGAAGTAGTGAATGTTGAACCGACCTTTGTTGAAGGTCTAGAGTCCCACAAACGGCTATGCTAGAAAAGATGAGATACAATGATATAGTTCCTATTATCCTTATCCGGAGATAAATAAATATTGATAAATTTTTCTTGTAACATTATTGATTAATATATTGGCAATGCTTAATGCATAATTCATTTGCACAACAATCCTAACCTATAAATCAAATTTTGTTCTTTTTAACTTATCATCATTCAGTATAATTATAAATGTTGATTATTACTGTCCAACATTTAATAGTACATTCCAATTGGTAAACTCTAATTTTGAAGTTTAGACTTACAATTACTGCCACCAACATTATACTATTGGTGGCAACCATTAATCATATTTTCAACTATATTATTACAAAAACATACTGTGATCATTTATGGACCATGTTTATGAATTGTAATTTTCTTTTCTCATTATTTGGATTAATTTTTCACATGTAAATATTTTGTAATTATCCACCATAAAAAGAATACATATTTTCCTAGAATATCGTATCATTCCTAGGAAAAAAGACAGGAATTCATACTTTTCTATATGCTTAGAGAGTTAGAGGCCAGGGACCAGCCTAATGACTAAAGCTGGCTAGTATCACATTACATAGTGATAGTATAGATTTACATTGCTTGATTAAAACATCCAACATTTTAGTCAACAAATATTAATGTGGATTGTCAATTTGTCACGGCATGCATAATATATGGGGAGCCTAGCTACATAGTATAGATAATCTATATATAAGCTAAAATAATAGTAATAATAATAAATTAATAGTAAAATATTTACATGCATGACCCCCTAACACTTTAAATGCTATGGTGAAAATTCCACCTAGTCTTGGAAAGAACTAGTGTTATTATTAAATTCTCTTCATTAAAAGGAATTTTTTTAGAAAAAAAACTGTGAAATATTGATCCACAATTTGTGGCTAGCTATATAGAGATATTAGTCTTACTATATTAAGAAAAATTGAAGGTATTTTAAGGTATTTAAAATCAAAACTTTAACCCATATATTTATAGGGGGAGAAGGAGCAATATGACAAGAAAAATTTGAAATTTAGGACTATTAGCAACAAATGGGAGGAAATTACTAAGGGAGTGTTTGGTTTTCAAATTTTTTCGGGAAAGTTAGTGAAATCCTTCAAGTGTACAAAATTTTCTATGTTTGGTGTGATAAATAGACGTGAAAGTTTTGGTATAACAACCATTATTTCACTCTCAAGCTCAATAAACATTTTTCAAAGAGCCATAGAGAAAGTCTTTCCCGAGAAACTAACAAACATACCATAAGTGCGAAGTCCTAGCTTCGGGGCATAGAATAGAAAGTGATTTATAGAGTGAAATATCCTAAATCATTTGTTAATTAGCTGCCTCAGCGCTTAATAAGGTATGGCTTAAACTAGTTGTTATTTGTTATTTGACTAATCTTCTGTCTGTTTTTGCTTAAGAGATAGTCTAGTGGAGGTGCACTCGCATGGATCTTGCAAGAGCTCGAATCTCAAGCATGAAAAATAAAACGCAAAAAAAAAAAGTCATAAAATCTAAGGACCACACTTGTCCTAGTTTTGTGCAAGACCAAGAGAATAATAAGGACCATACTTGGAAAATGTTAAAATATTTTATTAAGAAAAGAAAACAAAAGAAAAAGGCCAATATAATAAGAAAATATTTTTTTTTGTTTGTTTGTCCATGCGTACATATATACATGCATATATAGATACCCATACATATATATAAGTACATATACGTAACAGTGTCACAATGTTGTTGGTGAAGTTTTTCTCAATGTGCATCATATTTAGGTTGTGCCTTGGTACATAAATGAGCATCTCATTATGGTACTGCTGACAATATATAATTTAAGAGTATAAATGAATTCTAAGCATGTTGAAACTATGTAAGATATTTAATTAAGGACTATATTAAGGCTTAACACAAGTATTATGCTTAGCACAGACGGAACTGGAACCAACATGTACGAGTCTTTTTGGTATCCGGAACACATTGAAATGTAGAGCAAGTCCAATACATATCATGTCATGTTTAACACAGGCTGTCTTAGCAATGACATGGGCTGTATCAGACACTTGTTCCTTATTTAATACCTAACGACTATATAATTTGGATGTTATTGTATAATCCACATTAACCATGTTACACCCAACAACTATATTTCTAGCATAGATTGTGACTCAAGTCATGTTCTTTGAAAAGGGAAACTACCCACTAGGAGTGAGCAAACATCAGGACCGGGAGTGAGACTTAACCTCATCTCTCGTTGTAGACACCGGAAATTGGGTCAGACGGATTTTTCAACTTAACCCGGGGTCAAGCTAACAAAGCCTCACGCGGATCCAGGCCTAATTCAGCAGAGACCTCCAGCCCAGTTTAGCCGGGCTCTCGCAGATTTTAGGTCAGTAGTCCGATCCGAAATTCACCGAAAGCATTGTGGGCTCGCGGATCCGCAAAATACGATCGAGATCTTGGCGAGCTCACGCGGATTTTGGGCGGCAGTGTTGATCGATTCGGTGGGCTCACGCGGATTTTGGATTTCGGGTCAAACATAAATTCTCGCGGATCCGGGCAAAATACAGTCCAGATCTTCAGCAGGCTCACGCGGATTTTGGGCCCGACGCAGGTGTTCAGTCCAGTTCAGCTGGGCTCACGCGGATTTTGGATTTCGGGTCAAACATAAATCCTCGTGGATCCGGGTCTGGGTC
Organism: Portulaca oleracea; assembly: GCA_029582165.1. Taxonomy (NCBI): domain Eukaryota; kingdom Viridiplantae; phylum Streptophyta; class Magnoliopsida; order Caryophyllales; family Portulacaceae; genus Portulaca; species Portulaca oleracea. The sequence goes on from CM055892.1 coordinate 27,522,824, forward strand.
AGCCCAGAAATTCACGCGGATCCGGGTCTGGGTCGGGTTAAAATCCTCGCGGATTCACGCGGATTTGTGTTGTTTTTAAGTAGTTTGCGTGATTTTCAGCGATCAACAACAACCGAAGACATTATCGATAACCAGAGCTGCAGATTTACGGCAGTGGGGAGCAGATCACTAAAAAACTGCTACAGATTTGCGCCTATAAATGCATACTCTCCGGATTTGGCAGGTGGAGAAAATATTTTTCTGGGGAAGGAGAGTCTGCGAGCGATAAAAAAATATATCGTGAAGGCTTGGACTCACGCAGATTCTCGCGGCAATTCCTCAACTCTGGGCTTCTGATCTTTTCTGTGTTGATTTTGCGGATCCGCGTGGATTCAGACTCCCGCAGCAGTTCTTCAATTCCGGGCTTCTGATCTTTTCTGGATTGATTTTGCGGATCCGTGTGGATTGGGGTATATCTTTTATATTTCTTCTTCTTATTTATTTTATTTTGAAAATTTGTAACCATGTAGTTGGTAGATCCCCGCCCGCTGTAATTTTGTTTATTTTTCTCGCTTCTTTGTTATTTCACCCATTATGTGAACTTTATCATTTCATTCTGAATGCATGCATTTTTCTTTTAATTCGTGACAACTTACTTTTTTATTAATATGTAAAACCCGACCTAGTAAAGGCCGCTTCGGCGGGCGGTGCAAGGGCATCCCCCTACACCGACACCTTTACCCCCGGATCCGTTCTTTTGGTTCAAGACCGGAGTCAAGTTTTTAAAAAAAAGTTTTGTTAGTTTTTCTTTTTAAAATTAACTGGCGACTCCTTCTGTTTCTTTTGGTTTTTTTCTTTTTTTTTCTCAAAAGAAGTCAGAAAAGAAAGAGGAAATATGCCGGCCCAAAATGGACACGGAATCCGCGTGGATCCGGGCCCATTTTGGCCAGTTTTCCTTCCTTTTATCTTTTCCAGTTTTAAAAAAAAAGAGTCTGTCTTGACCCAAACAAGTCCCGGATCCGCGCGGATCCGATCCTTGTTGGGTCCAGTTTTTTTCGTTTTTTTTCTTTTTTCTTTTTTTTCTCTCTGGTGCAAAAAGCTTGTTTTGGCACGGCGAGTAATCGAATAGCGGATTCGACCGTTCGCCTTTTATCTCGTCGTTTTTTCTCTTTAGCCCAGAAAGGTCCTTGAATCAGCGTGGATACAGGCACCATTCAGCTGGTCCCGAATCGCGTGGATCCAGGCCCGGTCTCTTTTACCGTTTTTTCCTTTTTTTGTTTTGTTTTCTTTTTCTTCTTACCGATTTTTCGAAAATAACCTCCGGAAAAGTCGAAGTCCTTTAAATTTGTCCCTTAGGAAAGTAAGCAACCCCACGTCGATCGACACTCCGCGGGGGACCGTGCCCTCCGGGCCGCGGGCCCTACAGTGGCGACTCCACTGGGGAATTATTAGTGGGTAAGACTTGAAAAGTCGGGTTTTTTTTAGGCATATTTGCATTTTCGGCCCTTCCCCTTTGTTGGGCACAAAAGGCACCGTTTAGGTTTTATCCTTATTTTTGCCATTTTTTGGAAGAACAAAACCATTCAACTTGGTGGATCCACTTAGATCTTCACTAAGCCGGTGGTTGTTTTTTCCACTCGTGCACCACTCCTTAGTCCATATGACAAAAAGGGAGCAACCTAAGTGTATTAATCTTACCATGCACCCCATGGGAGACCAAACACTTAGGACACGGGTTAGAGGTTAGGTAACCGCACCATACAGCCTCGAACATAGACCCTTGGTTAGGTTGGAATTCACGTGTGTGCTATGTGCTTCGAACCTGAGATCATGCCTTAACGCTTAGAAAAAAAAAACAAACATAAAAAGATGGGCATTTTGCATGCTGGACCGAGATAACTGGTTTGGTCCATACAAAGTTGGAGCCAGGCGGATCCTCGCGGATTTCGTTCACCGGATCAGTTTTGTATGGCCCAAATCAGTGGTCTGGTTCTCTGTTTAGGTAGTCGGCTTTGGTTTAGGCCCAATAGGGGACTTGAGCCCAAGAAATCCGCGTGGATCTTGGCGCGCTCAGACCCTACGGGGCCTAACCCGAGGCGTGTCGGGTTTTTGCATTTGGGTTGCAGATTGTGATTTGGCCCATGCAAGGGCCAAGCTCACAGGATCCTCGCGGATTTTGGGATCGGGCTGGACTTTGTATGGTCCAAATCATTTTTCTCACCTTTTCTCGGTTTAGGTGTTTAGAACGTGAATTTGGGCTCGGAAGTGGGCCTGAGCCCAAGAAATCCGCGCAGATTTCTAGGGAGCTCGGTCCCTCTTGAATCCAAGTTCGGGTTTTTTAGTGGTGTTGGTCAACATGCATGTGTTTTGGTCAGTACCGGCAGTCCATTTGAGTCGCACAGGTCAGCTCGGGCCTCATGGATCCATGCGGATTTTGTGAGCGAGCCCGCCCTTGTGTGGTCCAAATGGGCTCCTCGGTCTGTTTAGTCGGCTAGAAACGGTATGTTTAGCCCTTATGTGAGGCCTGAGATCACTTTTAAGCTCAGCCCGATAAGGTCTAAATATGTCATTCCAGGCCAGAGTCTGCATTTTGCATAAGAGCTTTATTTGGGCTTCGCATATGATTTTGAGCTTTAGTTCGGTCATTCGGGGTCCAAATAGAATTCTTCATCCATTGCATGCATGAAGTTTTTAGAGCGACGTTGAGCTGAGTCTTCGAGTTCATCCACCTTTCAGGGGCAGGATAGGTTGGTTTCGGGTTTATCAGCGGGGCGAGACGGGTCGGTTGGAAACTTTTGACGTCCACTACGACAGTAACGAAGATCGGGTATCATCTGAGGCAACTAATTCAGGAGCAACCGACGAAGAAGCATCTGAGGAGGGTGTTGAGTCTTTGGTAATTGACCCATCTGAGATAATGTCGGATCCCAATAATGATCATCCTGAAGATCATCCGCCTAGTGACCATGGAGAGGAGCAGGTGCCTCCACCACCTCCATGTAATGACATGGAGCAATTGACCAACATAATTCTGAATATGCAAGTCTCTATGAATGCTCAATTAGAGGCACAAAACCAAAGAATCGACGCTGTCATTCATGCCATGGAGGAGGTGAAAAATTCTAATGTGAAGAATCCTCCTACGAGTGAAGTAGAACAATCTGGGAGAAAGAAGGATGGATCAGTCCACGAGGTTTCAAACTCAAGACTTGATCGCATTGAGCAAATGTTGAAAGAGTCTACACTCTTTAACAATCAATTCATGGATGATGTAGGTTTCACGCCCGTCCCCCGAGGCAAATTGCCTCCGAAATTCAACATGCCTGATATCAAATTTCATGGTGTAGAGAACCCACATCAACATGTACGAAATTTTCTGGGGGCTATGACGCTGAAAGGAGTTGAGGAGGACATTTATCACATCGTCTTTCCTTGGACTTTAGGTCCAGATGTCATGAAATGGTATAGTACGCTCAGTCCCGCCAAGACTTCACAATGGAGCTCATTTTGCAAGGAGTTCCTACATCAATACTCCTACAATGTCGACATGTCTGTCACTTTAAGGGACATGGAGCTAATGAAGCAAGGAGAAAGGGAATCTTTCTCAGATTACTTCGCTCGGTGGAGATCAAAGGCGGCTCAAATGGTAGATCGACCTTCGGAGGAACACCAGGTTGATATGCTTATTCGAGTCCGACCCTCGTACAACACTCATCTGAGATTTCAACCTCTTAAAGACTTTGGCACACTGAGATTGGCCGGCACAAAGATTGAGAGTGAGTTTGCTAAAGGAGTTACAACTGGGGGCTGGAAGAATACTTACACTGGCAAGAAGTCCGCTGGCCCGTCTACTTCGGCTAATAAGGGGAATGAAGTGAATGCTTTATAGCGCTACACTGAGTACACCCCTATAGACACCACGTACGCTCAAGCTTTAGAGCGTTTATTAAGCAAGGGAATGATTACTCTTCCCGACTTAAAACCTGAGCCGAAAGAGAAATCGCGGAATTGGGACGCAAGTAAGTTTTGCAAGTATCACCGGGCTCGAGGTCATGATACCGAGCAGTGTTTTACCTTGAAGAATCGAATGGAGGAGATGTTTAGATCAAAACAACTACCTTTACCCAAGGCAGCACAAAAACCTAGCAACACCAAAAACCCACTAGGTTTACTGCATATACATGCTATATTTGAAGAATGCGAATGGGATCCTTCTGACTTCATTACAGATGAGAAGAAACTAGCTTATATCACGCGATGTTTCCGGGGGGATTATGAAGTCAATGGTTTATGGGCAAGCAATGAGGACGATGTTTATGGTGAACCTCATGTTAATAACGCTAGCGACAAATTTTGGAGTTCCGATAGCGATGATGACTTTTGGGGAACAGCAAAATCTAGTAAGACTGAAGCCCCAAGTGTTTCCTTCCTTACACGGTCAGGACGACACAATTATCCAGGAGGACCGTCCCAAGTCCAATCTCAAGACAAAGGGAAGGAAAAGGTGGGAGAGACTGTAGTTCCTACTCCAGAAGAAGATCTAGTATTGAGGCAGTTAAAGAAATTGAAGATGGATGTTACTGTTTGGCAATTGTTGGCCGCGTCACAGAAGCATAGGCAAGCTTTAATTGAGGCTTTGAGCAAGATTGAAGTGTCACCTGAAACCACACCCGAGGAAGTAGTATCTTTTGTCACATCAGGCAAGGGTATTATAACCTTTAGTGATGAGGATCTACCCAAGGAAGGTCTTGCACATAACAAGGCCCTATATTTGACTGTGGGATGTTCTAACAAGGTGATTCCTTTGGTGCTGGTCGACAATGGATCCGCTGTGAATATTTGCCCATGGAGGACAGCTCAAAAGCTTGCCATCCAGTCCCATCAGCTTACTCAACAAGCTATCCAACTTAGAGCTTATGATAATACCCCTAGACGAATTTTAGGATCAGTTCTTTTGCCAATCACCATGGATGCAATCTCTAGCAACGTCGAGTTTTTGGTACTGGATATTCCAGCATCCTTCAACTTACTACTAGGGCGCCCTTGGTTACATGAACAACAGGCGGTGTCATCAACCCTACATCAGAAGGTGAAGTTATTGGTTAAGGGACAGGTGGTGACCATCAAGGGGGAGGAGTTATCTGCTGTGATTACTTCTAAGAAACCGACACTAGAGGTGGAGCATAATGCAAAGGACGAGGAGTTCCATCATTTTGATATCGTAGCTACTTTAGATAGGGATGAAGCACCATTGGACTTTGATCCTTACTCTAATCGAAGGGTCAATGCTATTCTTAAAAGACATGGTTATTTTCCTGGTTTACCCTTAGGGAGGAGAGCTCAAGGCCTTGCATCTTTTTCTTTGACTCAAAAGGGCAATTACCGTTTTGGATTAGGATATACCCCAACAGAAGAAGAGCTAAGGTTAGCTGGAAGGGCTATGAGGGCTAAGAAGGATGAGCTAATGCCACTTTACAGTATAAAGCCGTATCCACTCACACTTAATGGTCAGTTTGTGAAGGAGGGCGACTATTTCCCTTACTTTGGCTTTCCGGAGCCATACTACCTAAGGAATAAAGGGATCCTAGTACCGGGGCTAGAGATTTTCAATGATTGCATGCTGCTTGAGGAGGAGCTTTTCACACCAGCGCGAGGGAGTGATACCCCATTAGATTGGACTCATCTAACCGGGAGTAGCATCTTTGGAATTCTGTTTGGTCAAGAGGCAAGGAAAGAAGAGAAGCCGGTTGAAGCACTCTCTTTAGCCTTATCAAGCCTGGATTTCGATCCTACTAAGCTCATCGCTACATGGGGTCAAGAGAGCAAGCAGATTACTTGGATCGCGGCGGACGGCGACAAAGAATTCACTCTAGCTTTAGGAGAGTTGGCTCATGTGTCAGGGCCTAGTTCTGTTTCTTTTCCATCTTCCGGGTCTGTTTTAGAGTCAGGTTTTAAGTCTGTTGCATCTTCATCAGAAGGGTCAGTTGAGTCAGCTGTAGATGTCATTGTTTCTCCATCTAATGAAATGAACTCTTTTGCTTATGACTCTTTTCAACCCCCTTCCCTGAACTGCTTTGCCTCAAATAAAAATAACAACGATGTTGTAAACGAAACTGAAATCCCTAAGGATCTTTTAAAAGCAGTGGCCCATCATGAAAATCGAATTTCGGTAATCGAAGAGACAATAGCTATAAATCTAGGTACTTCGAAAGAGCCTAAACTTACCAAAATCGGGAAATCCTTAACCTTCGAGGAGCAAGAGCATTTTACTCTACTCCTGCGAGAATTTTTAGATGTCTTTGCTTGGTCATACCAAGACATGCCTGGCATAGACAGAGAGATAGCTGAGCATAGAATACCGCTTTATCCTGATGCTAAACCGGTGAAACAGAAGCTTCGTCGCATGAAACCAGAATGGGCGTTAAAAATTAAGGAAGAAGTTGAGAAGCAATTGGGTGCAGGTTTTATTAGGGTGTCGGAGTACCCACAATGGGTAGCAAATGTAGTCCCGGTCCCGAAGAAGGATGGGAGAGTACGAATGTGCGTAGACTTTAGAGATTTGAACAAAGCCAGTCCGAAGGATGACTTCCCTTTACCTCACATTGATATTCTAGTAGACAATACTTGTGGTCATGCCCTTCTTTCCTTTATGGATGGATACTCAGGTTACAATCAGGTTAAGATGTCCGAGGAGGATATGGAGAAGACGACGTTCATCACTCAGTGGGGCACGTTCTGTTACGTAGTGATGCCATTTGGGTTAAAGAATGCAGGGGCAACCTATCAAAGGACTGCTACCACATTGTTGCATGACATGATGCATAGAGAAGCGGAGGTTTATGTGGATGATATGATTATTAAATCTGCTGATCACGAAACCCACCTAGACAGCCTTAGAAGATTCTTTCTTAGGCTCCGTAAATACGGAATGAGGTTAAATCTACAAAAATGTGCTTTCGGAGTGACGTCTGGAAAGTTACTGGGTTTTGTAGTAAGCTCTAGAGGTATTGAAGTTGATCCCGCGAAAATTAAGCGTCTGAAATCGCGCCTAAGACGGAAAAGGAAATAAGAGGTTTCCTAGGGCGATTACAATACATTAGCGGTTCATTTGAAATTGACCATGATCCGTGATCCCATATTCAAGAAGTTAAGGAAAGAGTCAAGCGAATGGGACGGAAAATGCCAAGCGACCTTGACAAAATTAAGGAATACTTGGCTAATCCACTGTTTTAGCTCCACCCATGCACGGAGAGCCGCTTTTATATCTAACCATTACTAAGGCGTGATGGGGCTATGTTGGCCCAAAGATTCGAAGGAGAAGAACGAGCAATATACTATTTAAGCAAGAAGTTCCTAGAATACGAGACTCGGTACTCCAACATAGAGAGGTTGTCCCTTGCTCTCGTTTGGGCAACGAGGAAATTGCGTCACTACATGCTTGCGCATACCGTGCATGTGACCGCCTTTATGAACCCTCTCAAATATCTGATGGAGCAACCGTTGGTCAATAGTAGAGTAGCTCGGTGGATGGTTATGTTGTCAGAATTTGACTTACAATTCGTTCCGCAAAAGGCCATAAAAGGAAGAGTGGTTGCAGATTTTTTGGCTGATCTACCCACGGAGGAAGCTCATGAAGAAGAATTAGAATTTCCAGATGAAGAAGTATTTCAAACTCAAGAAGATATTTGGGATATGTATTTTGATGGGGCTTCAAATCAGTGGAGTGCGGAGTAGGAATCATTTTGATTTCACCTGAAGGAGCACATACTCCGATTTCAGTAAAATTAGATTTTGAGGTAACAAACAACGTAGCAGAATATGAGGCATGCATTATTGGCATGCAAGCCGCTATAGAGATGGGTATAAAATGTATAAGGATATTCGGTGATTCAAGCCTTATAATAAATCAAGTATCCAACAAGTGGAAAGTAAAGAATGTAGCTTTGGCACCCTACCAAGCTTATGTAAGGGATTTAGCAGAACACTTTGATCAAGTAGTGTTCACTTATTTACCTCGGGAGCATAATGAATTAGCTGATGCCTTAGCTAAGCTTTCATCCTTGCTTAATATCCCGAGAGGAGTTGTGTCTATGCCTATATGCATAGAGCGAAGAGATCAACCGGCTTATGTTTATTCCTTGGAAGTTTGTGAGGTAGACTCATCTTGTTGGTATTATGATATATATCAGTACCTGACTCAAGGAGCTTATCCTGATGACTCCACCACAAGGTCACAAAGAGCAATCAGACTTTTGGCTTTGCAGTACTGTTTGATTCAAGATCAATTGTATAAGAAAACTGACATGGGCATCAATTTGCTTTGTCTGGGACAGAACGAAGCCCAAAACTTGATGAGAGAAGTTCACGGGGGAGAATGCGGTCCGCATATGAATGGGCGGATGTTATCTAAGAAGATTCAGAGGATGGGGTATTACTGGTCAACTATGGAGGCTGATTGTCATAATTATGTGAAAAGGTGCTACAAGTGTCAAATCTATGCAAACTTGCAACACCAACCTCCTTCATTCTTGACTACGTTAACCTCGCCATGGCCATTCTCCGTTTGGGGCATCGATATCATAGGGAAGATCACTCCTAAAGGAACAGGAGGACATGAGTATGTGCTTGTAGCCATTGACTACTTCACAAAATGGGTGGAGGCGACATCTTATGCAAAATTGACTTCTAAGCACGTCGCTAAGTTCATACTTAGAAATATAATATGCCGTTATGGGGTTCCACATGAATTGATAAGCGATAACGGAGTTCACTTCAAGAAAGAGACGGCTGAGTTGTTAGCGAAATACAAGATCCAACATCATAGATCTTCGGTATATCGACCTCAAACCAATGGAGCGGTTGAGGCAGCTAACAAAAATCTCACTAGGATAATAAAGAAAATGGCCGCGACTTATAAGGACTGGCCAGATAAGTTACCTTTTGCCTTGTGGGGTTATCGAACTTCTATTCGTACATCCACTGGAGCAACTCCCTACTCCTTGGTATATGGAATAGAAGCAGTGTTGCCAGTAGAAGTGGCAATACCTTCGTTGCGGATTATAGCGGAAAGTCAGATTCCGGAGGCGGATTGGGCTAAAGCTAGATGCGAGGAATTGGTCAACGTCGATGAGAGAAGACTCAGAGCCATGCATAATGTCCAGATATACCAGAATCGTGTGTCCAGGGCGTTTAATAGGAAGGTCAAATCAAAAGACCTTGGAGAGGGTGACATGGTTCTGAAGGAGATAAGGGCACCTATTCAGGACCCGAGAGGAAAATTTAGGCCCAATTGGATGGGTCCCTACGTCATAAAGGAGATCCTTCCCGGAGGAGTGGTGAGATTGGTAGACCTAGAGGATGAAGAATGCGCTCAGCTGACTAATTTGGATCAACTAAAGAAGTTTTATGCATAAGGGTAAAGTGGACATAGCAACTGGTGACAGAAACCAGCAACTATCCTTAAGAATATCAGCTACTGGCTCATTGGACCAGCAACTGATTTGTTTTCTTGAACTACGATGGCCTGATTCCACACATCGTGGATACGTAGGAAGCTTTTTTTAAGAGTCCGGCCCAATCAATAAATTTCCCTGATTTTGGTTATCTATTTCTAGTCCTTAAAGCAACATTGGACCCTCATGGATTCAATGAAACTTGAAACCGTACGTAGGGCTCGAAATCTCAAAAATCCCATCCAGATTCACGCGAATTTCTGGGGTCTGAATTTGGATTTGTGGGTTTTCTGGCTTATTTCAGTGTTGGGCCTCAAGCGTCCTTAGGATCCTCGCGGATTTTAGTGGACTTGGTTCCCGATTTACACTAAATGGTTGTCAGTTTCCAATTTACTCAATTTTTTTTTATGCAATTAAGAAAATCCGCGCGGATTTTATTCATTTTTGGCCCGAAATACTTATCTTACATTTTGGAGCCGTTTGGGCTGGATCCACGCGGATCTCTTTTTTTCTGGGCCAAAATTTTTCGGTGAAGTCTACGCGGATTTACGTTGTGACTCGGAGTACTCTGTTTGAGAGCAACTAAGGGCGGATCCGCGTGGATCCACAAATTTAAGGCAGGTTCACACGGATTTCGTGTATTCCCTGGGCCTAATTTTGTTTCCTTCATCCTTCTTAGTTCGATTCTCATAGGTTTTTTTATTATGCAGAAATCTTCACGGATTTTACATTATTTTGATTGGGAATAAATTTTCTATGTGCAGAAGTCCACGCGGATTTCACATATGTAATGGAAAATACTGGAATTTCGTGAAATGCGATTTTATTATTTCCGATAAACCTAAAGTCTAAAAATAGAAAAAAGAGCATACAAGTTTATGACTTGCAACTCAACGTTCATCAGCATCTAAAAAAAAATAATAATATACACTAAAAAAAAAAGCTAAAAACAAAGGCAAGCAGCATCAGTTTCCTAGTCTTGCTTCAGCTTCTTTCCTGGTTCGAGAATAGTACTTGACCTAGATCCTTCACCAGTTGAAGATGTTCTCCGCTGTCTTTTCCTAATGGTTAGGTCATCAGGAGTCTTTTCTTTGCCCCTCTCAGTGTCTTTTTGAGTTTGTTGTGGTGAAGTCCGATCGGGGTCTGGTTCCTGTATCACTACAGGCCTTTCCTTAGGGCGTGTTATAGCAGTTGATCTAGGAGGGCGAGTCCCTGTAGACGATGGCAACCATCCTTTTTCCTCTTTTCTTTTCAAGTCTTTCCTAACAGCCGGGTCTTTCTCAATTATCCAATGGCGATAAGCCTCAGATACAAAAGTACTCCCGTCTATTGTAGGTACAGCAAGGGTAGGCCTGCTCATCCAGTAATCTTGCCAAGATCTGACTTTTGCAGCATCATTAGTCATGATCTTTGGATTGGGAGGAATGCAATCCAGTGAAGGAATTTACTGTTTCCTTCTGATCTGACGTTTGGCCCGCTCAGGGAAATAATAAGTAGTGTGGGTGAGACCCATGGCCGCATGAAAGGCACGGTGATCAACAGTTACCACTTCTCTCATTCTCCACCAGGTAATATGCCACTTGACAATCATCTCCTCAACGAACCATTTCAACCATCTGTCTGTTGAGCGTTCTTTGTACCTACGGGCACGTTGGCAAAATTGGGACATCCGGAAAGCCGGTTCGTTCTTGGGCGGCTCTAGGAAACGAGTGTGCTCCATCAACCAAATCTGCGAAAAAAAAAATAGAAAGAAGGTTTAGATCTTTTCAGATCCGCGCGGATTTGTCCAGGAGAGCGGTCGGGAGGCTCACGCAGATTTCTGTAAAATTTTAGGCAAAAGGGTGAGGTTAGGTCCTCGCGGATTTCGCGGCACTATCAAAAAAAAAAAGTGTTCGAAAAATCGGTGGGAATCAGAATCTTCGCAGATTTCAATAAAATTTTACCTCGAGAAGTAGGGGGCTTCCCGAGAACTCGCCCTCCGGTTCCTCGCAAAGCCGATCTAGGCACAAGATGGTCTCGGCAACGATCATTGGCGCTAGGTTTTGGTCACAACGGAGACTCTCACTGATGTTGATTAACGAGGCAGGACCACTATTAGTACCTCCATGGTGGAAACAAAATCCTCCTAGCATACATAATGTTAAGGCTCTAACTCTTTTCTCAATGTGGTTTCGGTCGTCGCCGTTTTTGAAGTAGGAAATCAGAGGCAAAAAGTTTACCCTCTCCTCTTCAAGAATTTTCTCGAGGATATCCTTTTCCAGTCCAAGCAGAGATGTATATCTTGGGGCGATATTTTTAGAAGAGGTTGGGATCACAGGTGTGGAAGTGAATTTGAAGCCTAAGATTGCTCCAAATTCTTCGGGAAGGATGCATAACTCTTTTTCCCCGAACCTAAACAGGTGAAGTTCAGGGTCCCAGAATTCGACAGCAGCTCTCAAGAAGTCCCACATGATTCTCACTTGCCTCAGGCTGATTAAAGTGTGTAGGTTGTATCTTTTCAGTTCCTCCTTTTCAGCAGACGGGAGGGAAAGCATCCACTGCTCTAGTTCTTTCTGAAACGACATGTTTGGGAAGTATGTGCGGAGATTTCTCGTGGATTCGAGGAATAGGCGAAAGGATTGAGAGGGGTATTGTAAAGTCCGTGGATCTATGGTGAATGGGATCGCGCGGATTTTATAGGTTAGAAAGTTCGAAGTAGCTAGAAGTCCTCGCGGATTTTCCCTGTGTAAAGAATAGTATTTTGCAGTTACCAGTCCTCACAATAAGCAAGAGCTACGGATAAGTCGGAACACTAGATTCACGCGGATTTGGTAGTTTTTGGGTTTGGCAGACTTCACCAGGTGCACGCGGATTCATTTTTGGGGATGTTGAGTCCACGCGGATTTTGGGTTGTTTTGGGCTATGTTGGATCCAAGCGGATTTGTGGACTTTACTCAGTATTGGGTCAGACGACGAAAGATGGGTCCACGCGAATTTGGGTCAGATAACTGTAGTGTCTGGGCTTAAGACTGCAATTTTGACGAATGACGGGTCCACGCGGATTTGGGTCCAGTAGGCTCTGGATTCACGCGGATTTGTGGACTTTACTGGGTGTTGGGTCAGATTAGTTGTCAGGTGGCCAGATAGATCGAAGTCTCGAGCTTGTATTTGCAGGAGTTTTTTTGTGTTATAGTGATGTAAAGAGGAATCAAATCATTTTATGGAATCTCTTTTGACCACAGCTCAATGTCTTTCCGTTGTGTCTTGCATTTCCTTTTTGTTTAAAATATAATTAATAAATAGTCATTAGCAATTTTAAGCATACTAGCTTTCATAGTACTTGCATACATTCATATTTAATAAGTTGCATTATAATCTGACTAGTAAGTTTCTAAGCGTTATACATGTTCAATCATCTTCTTCGTCGGAAACCAAATCTATAAATTCGGGACCCGAAAAACCGAAGCGCCGGCCCGTTAATGGAGGAGTAGGGTTTTCGCCGGTAAAATAGTTCCATCCATCAGTTGCCCAAGAAGAAGGTTGCAGAGTTGGGTCGGGACGGTATTCTTCAGCAGTGGGTTCTTCCGCCAATGAAGTGTTGGGGGCTTCATAAGTGTGAACTCGACCCGATTCATCCACGTGATAAGAACCAGGATAGTGGCCTTGCAAGACAGGAGCTCTCAACACCGGGGTCAAGCTCCAATCATCACCATATTCTTTTTTGACAGGTTCCTCTCTGCCCATGAAGTACGAAGAAGACGAGTCGAAGAAGCTAAGCGGTAGGAGGCAGCATAGCTGGATAGGAGTTCCGGGAGGAATGTCTTTGAGATCCGTAGAGGATTGGTATGCATCATGGGGCCACTCTTGTTGGGAATATTCAGGGTACTCCTGAGAGATAGTTAAGTTACCGAACATTTGCTCCAAGGTAGAGGTGTCAGTGGATTCATAGGTTTGTGAGGCGTCACTTTCGCTAAGATACCTCCCGTAGTTTCGAGTCCTGAACGATCCCCGTGCAGACTCAAAAGCCATGGAAGCTTCCGTGGAATCCTCAGTCTCGTCCTCAGGAATTACAGGGATGGTGGGAGTATAGTTATTGAGTGATATTCCACCACTGCTACCAGAAGGACCGGCGCCCTGTGAAGAATACGGAGTAAGCGGCATACCACCTCCTCCCAAGTCGAGGTCTTGCCAATTATCTTCATACACCCCATGATCATGGTGATCACCGCCACCTAGAAGACCAGCGCCATGTAAGGCGAAAGGAGCTATCGGCATGCCTCCTCCTAAGTCGGGGTCTGGACCGTCATCGTCCTCGTCGTCATCATCATTTTGGCCTCCACGCCCTCTACCATAAGGATCGCCTCTGCCGTGGTGTCCACCACCATGAGGATGTCCCCTACCTCCGTGCCCGCCACGTCGAGGTCCGAAGCCCATCCGGCGTCGGAATCGCCTTCTCATGTCTTGGAGCTCATCACAGAGACCGTAAATGAGGGCGATCGCCTCCATAGTCTGCTCACGGCTCCACTGAAAAGGAAATTCGGTTTAGGATCAGAACACCAGATATTAGGAGCAAATCATGTATTATGGCGAGAGAGAAGGACTTACCCCTGGACTGTTTGATGATAAAGGAAGCTCAGGGCAGTCTCTCCTACGACGCCTCAAGCCAAGGGGGTTGGGAACTTCGGGGATTCCAGTATCCTGCAGATCAGTTAAATTAGCCACAGCAATAAGGAGATATAGGTAAAGGGGAAGAATGTTGTACTTACCATGGGTCCCATAAGACGTGGACGGATGGAATTTGCATAATCGACACCCATGATTAACAAATTCTCGACTGGGATCCCCATAAGGTTAGCCTCAAGCTCTTCCAAAGTTAATGAGCGAGGATAGAACATCTTCGCTGGAGGGTCCACTGGTACAAGAGGAGGCCATACATGAAGACATTGATGGGTAACTCTCTCCCCACAGTACCAGATAAAGGTAAAGGGGCCCTCGAACAGGATCCTTCGACAGTTAATCTCCTGGAGGACGTCGAGGTCGGGGAGTTGGTCTTCCGTAACTTCATAGGCAGCCCAAGGATTCAGGGCACCCTGAGCATACAATGAATGGGAGTTTCAGATGATGAAACCATGACGTGGAAGTGAAAGAGAAGGTAAAGGATACTTACCTGCCCGAGATTGTTCAAGAGACCTCGGAAGAGCTCCAGCTGTTCTACCCGGCGTTTCCTTTCCAACAAATCAAGGTTGCCCCATCGGAGAGCTATAGGAAAGACATTTTCAGCGGTGGATTTCGGGGATAGTCCCTCGAAATATTCATAAAACCAGATCTGAGGAAAAACAAGGGTTTAGTGTCGACAATTAATGAAAGGATGGGAGAATGACAAAGTAGTATACCTCAATGACTTTCCATAAGCCAGACAGATAAGTGTTGTTCTTGTCAGCTTTGGACTTTGGGACTCGTACCCCGGAACGGAGCCCTCGGAAGAGGCATGTGTAAGCGGCAGCACCCCAAGCTAGATTGGGCAGGTTTTCAAGATTTTCCAAGTTCCCCAAATAGTGGAAGTAAACGCGGCTACCGCGTTCCGCAAAGATAGTGGTGCATAGAAAAATGGCGAGTATTACCCGCCGTCGTTGGTCCTCGGTGTATATGTCGTCCCAGAAGTTTCCTTTTTGGACCTCGTCAAAGAGAACCGAGTACCGAAAGCTACGGGTATCAGTCACTGTTGCCATCACGGGACCGAATAGTGCCAGCTGCTGAGCCTTATCCTGGCCCAGATCGTCGGAGTAATGGAGAGGATCTCCACCGAAGGATAGCCCTGTAATCATTGCGAAGTCTAGGGGGGTAATGGTCATTTCGCACTGTGGGAAGTGGAAGGTGTTGGTTGTATCCCAGAAGCGCTCGCTTAGTGCACGTCTGTGATGACCGATGGCTCGCATAGCTTTGAAGGGCGTTGAGTAAGTGTCCAAATCCCGCATCCTGTATTATCTCCCTAGCTGGATAGTCCAGTTGCTCCAGCTCGTCGATAAGTTTCATCACTTTGCCGATAGCCCCACAGGCTTGTATGTTATCGGCCTGCAAGGTAAAAAGAGAACACACAGAAAATAGAGTCGACCAAGAAATTTGTTGGGATTATACACAGATCAGGTCATAGCTTCTCAAAAAGTACATACCGGAATTTGGGTGGCGTGATGCGAAATATGTGAGGTACGACAATATAAGAGGTCCCTATTGTCCCACAGATCAGGGCCGGCCCATTCCTTGCCCAAATTGCCTTTCTGGGCAATGTTACCAGCCCACGCTGCTTTCTTTGGGTGGTACTTCCCAGGTTTAGTAGGCGCCATCAAAGGTACTGCAAAGGTTACATATGATGCAACTGAAGTTTACATGGATTTCAGCAACAAAATAAAGTTAAAAACCGGTTCAATGCAGCTAGAATCTCGCGGATTTCAGTCACAAAGTTCAGCAAAAATGCTTAAAATGCTCCTAAAATCCACGTGGATTTCAGCTACATACTGCCGGGCTGCTACTGAAATCCACGCGGATTTCAGCCACAGGGAAAGTAAAAACGCTCGAACGCGGTAAAACGCTTGCTTTCAGTTGCAAAACTGAGCAAAGTATACCCTTGCTACTGGAGCCACGCGGATTTCAGACACAATTTTTGCTCTCTTGCTATTGGAATCTCGCGGATTTCAGGTACCCAAAAAAAAAAAAAAAAAAATTCCCCTGCAGCTGGAATCTCGCGGATTCCAGACACAAAACGGAACAAAAAATTTTATGTCATATTTCTCAGACATAATTTTATGTCATGCAAGAAATTTCGGTCCATAAGCCCAAATAGAAAGTTTGACACGTTTTCAGTTCATAGACCAGTTTTTAGTCTTATCTCGAGCTTGGTATCATGCGGATTTCGACAACAAAATAGAGCCAAAATTCTTAACTGCAACTGAAATCCACGCGGATTTCAGCAACAAAACAGAGCAAAAATGCTCAACTGCAACTGAAATCCACGTGCGGATCTATGCGGATTTATGTATAGCATGTTGTATTTCGACAACAGTGCAGCTCAAGTTACAAACCCAGCTCAAGTTGAACAGTTTGGACAACATGCAGTTTCCGAAACATGTTAAGCTACAGTTGGGAATCTCGCGGATTTCACAGGGGAATTTGAACAAAATTTTGCTTGGCCTCACGCGGATCTGAGTTCCCCAGCAAAATCTGTCAAAATTCGCATGAATCCACGCGGATTTTTGAGGGAGAATGAAGAAAAGTTTACCTGTTGCAAGCGAAGCTCACGCGGATTCCACGAAGATTTCAGCTGAAATGGGCTCAAAATTGGCTTGGTATCACGCGGATTTCAACTGAAAGTGCAGCAAAATTGGCTCAAAATTTTCGAATGTCACGCGGACCTCAGCTCAAAAATGCTTAAATTTATGGAGAATCACGCGGATTTATCTGAAGTTGAGCTGAAAATGTGGTGAAACTCCGAGCTTGAGTGAGAGTTGCGCGGATCTTGGAGCCGGGGCTTGCGCGGATTTCTGCTGAGCTTTGAGGATGATGAAGATAGTGAATGGTTGAGAGGGGAGTTGAGTGCCTTTTGATGCTATGTGGATAGAGAGCAAGTGGCTAAGGGAGTATACTCATCTTATCTATTCTCATTTTTATTCTGATTTTTTTTTATTTTATTTTATCTTCCTTGATTTACTTTTTGTGTTATTTTTATTTTTCATTTTTATTTCATTTTTTATTTTTATTCTGAGTTTTATTTTTATTTTTATTTTCTCTCATCTCATCTCATTTTTATTTTTATTTGTCCTTTTCAAGAAAAAACATACTAAGCCTGAACAACATCCAGCATTCAAGCTAGCTACAAATCAATTCCGGATATCTTTCAAGCTAACCTTGAAAGTTGAAGCCTGGACAACATCCAGCAATTTCACTAGCATCGGACTACCTCCGGTCAAATCGAAGCTACCCTTCGATAGTTCAAGCCTGGACGACATCCAGCAAATTGGGTTAACATTCGGACTACCTCCAATTAACTCTGAAGTTATTTCCAAGATGTATACTTTGACTTTCGTCTTATTCAGACTCAGTCAAAGTGGGGGCTAACTGTAGACACCGGAAATTGGGTCAGACGGATTTTTCAACTTAACCCGGGGTCAAGCTAACAAAGCCTCACGCGGATCCAGGCCTAATTCAGCAGAGACTTCCAGCCCAGTTTAGTCGGGCTCTTGCAGATTTTAGGTCAGTAGTCCGATCCGAAATTCAGCCAGAACGATTTGTGGGCTCGCGATCCGCAAAATACACCAGATCTTCAAGACGCCACGCTGGATTTTGGGCCCGACGGTGTTGTTCCCACGGTGGGCTCACGCGAATTTTGGATTTCGGGTCAAACATAAATTCTCGCGGATCCGGGCAAAATACAGTCCAGATCTTCAGCAGGCTCACGCGGATTTTGGGCCCGACGCAGGTGTTCAGTCCAGTTCAGCTGGGCTCACGCGGATTTTGGATTTCGGGTCA